>JAZHYW010013582.1:0-86615 GCA_037355805.1 Ixodes ricinus | reverse complement strand
AGACGCGCATGCATTTCTTAGAGAGTTGCATTAACGGTATATAAACATTTTTCTGAACAAATTCACCCGAGTGAAAAGTTAGGAACGAAAAAGGTAAAATCCACACCTACGGCGGCCGTTTGCTAAAGAAAATGGATGATAAAGCTCGTAAGCAGGTGAGCTGGTTCAGGTTGCACATCGTTAAGAAAGGCGTCTGAGTGGCGCAACAGGCGACAGATGGCGGCACGTAAGATTGCAGGGCGTCGTCAATATCCTCAGATACCAAGGGGGATGGGGGGGGGGGGGGGCAGGCGCTCTCTTCTGCACCCCCTTCGGACGCCCATGTGACGCCTGTTGTCATCTGCAACCGCGGCACGACTCAGGCGTGCCGCCTGCGATCATACGGGCCACCATCTGTCGGCTGCTGTACCATCAGACGGCTTTCTTCATGGCGTCCGAGATTTTTCGCGCAAATTGCTCTGGCCTGTCCAGACGCTTGGCTGCCAGGAATAAAAGCGAGCTGAGCCAGTTCTCTAGGTCTCCGTATGCGACGCTTAGAAGTTAGAACCAAACCATTGCAGAAGTAGAAGCAGAATCGCCTCAAACCAAGCTGTCAAGTGTGAGCCCGCGGAATGAAGCTTGCATTTTTATTGTTCTCATCATCAGAATAGAGACAGGTAAATCGATCTCTGTTGATTCGTAATTTTTATTCGCTGTTCCGGTTTTTGCGCTGTTTCGCTGGATAATACCCTGGAATGCAAGATTTAGTGCGAATCTATATTTGTCCTTTGCGGATACTGTCTGGGCCGGCGGGACAGGCATAGAAATATTTTGTCGTCATGCATGAGAGCGGCTTTCTGTACTTCACTTACATGCACGGACATTGTTATACACCTTTCTCCCTTTGGAAAAGGCGAACCTTCGCATTTCGATCAAATTCTTCCTTGCCAAAGGTCTCTGTGTTGCGGCGAGAAGTGGGGAGCACATTTCGCGCTGCTTGATAATGGTGATGGTAATTGGCGGCTATTTCTTTGTATTGTTTGGTTTAGTTACGAGCGCCACCAAGCGCCCCACAGTAACAGTCTCTACCGGCGAATGCAACGGCCTGAGGAACGCAGCCAGCGCGCGACAAATCTCGAAGGCCATGCTGTCTTTAGCAAACGGCCGCCGTAGATAGGGGTTTCACGTTTTTCGTTTCTAACCTTTTACTCGTGTAACTTTGTTCAGTCAAATTTTATATCCTTAATGCAGGTTCTTCCGCCATCGCTGTAAAAATTTAGAACTCAATACGTTCGCAAAATGATTTCTCCGGTCCTTTCAAACAGCCATCGATCCCTTTGACTCACCCTGTATATATGGCTGGCACCTAGCCATTTCCGTTCCCCAACCAGGGACGGAAGTCGATAAGCCGACTGCCCGCCGAAGGTTGACGCAGCACTCGTCTCCTCATTAATTGGACGCAGTGCCAGCCAAATGTCTTCATCGAGTGCGTCCGTGTTACTCCCGGCGGCGGCAAAACATCACGTGTTCAGACCTACAGCGGCGCTCTGCTTAGTGAAACAAGCGCGCTCCTAGCTTCCCGGAAGAAAGAGCGCAAATAAAAGCAAAAAAAAAAATAAAAAAAAAGACGCTGCGTTAGATTTGCGTTAGACATGATCACTTCCCGCAACAGGTTGAGGTAGTTCGAGTGTTTGGTTCTCTTTGCCGCTCACTGGCGCTAGGGGTCTGCTGACCGATCTCACTTAAAGCCCCTCTATCCTGCGAAAAGTGGCGCCATTGGTTGCTGTGGAAATGCTCGAGACACGTGCCGCGCGCCACTTCTGGGAAGAACATGGCGTCTGAAATCTAGCTCAGTGCTGCGCTGCGCCGACATGATCTTCCCAAGGGCTGCACGTTGCACGTGCCTCTTGCACCGACGCACCTTGCGCTACTTTTAAAACATGAAGGGGCTTTAATCTCACTGAGTGTTAGACTCATATCCGTGAAGCCGCCAAAACTTTTCACAGAAGGCAGGTGACAGTGCCCCCCGAGCCGTGTCGGGCGGCTCTGCACGCGCAGAGCTCCAGCGAGGTTGTCGCACGTGCAAAAAGACTAAAGTTCCCTCGATGCATTTGCGGCAGCGGTGGCGAAGCCAAACTGTAGCTGGTGAGATTGTTCTATTGTTCTGTTTTCCGCACTCACCGTCAACAGCGTCTCACACTCGAACAGGCTCCGAGAAAGTCGCATTTACACTGCCGCTGCAGAAGGTGGCATCCACAAGTAAGACATACACGGGGATCTCAAGCGCTTACTGCGCATGCACGACAATGGGCCGCTTCGCGCCATTTAGTCTCCACATGTGCAGACAGTTTCTCCACACTAACACATCGCATTCTGTGTTACCACTGTCGTTGCCACGCTAGTACGGTAAAAGGGGCGACTTGTTTTCAGAAAGCTTTGCAACAGCTTCCGCGGAACCTGAGTGATCTCGGGTAGCGCCCTCTACATTCGCTGGAGAGCACCTGTGACGATCTTGGTCACTTCGGCCAAAACTCACGTGTTTGCATTTCCTCGCGCCGCCTTTGGAGGGTCTTCCGAGGGCATACAGGCTTTCGTCTTGCGCAGAAATTCCTCTGCAAGAACGATACAAATGACAATAAGTTGAAGTACTATTCGCTTATTGTTGTGCAGCGAAGCAGATTTCTCCTACACTCCGTTGCACCGAAGCAACCTGCGGTCACAGTCACAGTGGAAGCAGTTTTATTCTATATGGTTTTTGATGGTGCTGTCCGTGTTGTCGTGGGTGTGTTGATGGAGCCACGTCTCAAGCCTACTTGACACTAAATTATCTTATTCAGTGTTTGAGTTCTCGAACACAGCCGCTAAGAAATTAGGGCGTCGCTCCACCGCTGTGGCAACAAGTCTGAACTCGCATACATGCCTGTGCGTACTACTATGCAGGTCTTGGTCAGTAGCTGTAACACGCAAACGGCACATACGCTCCTTTTTATGGAGTGTTCTTTAATCCGCCATTATTGACACACCTATGTTGCCAACCGTGTAGTGGTATCGGCTGAATACAGAACACTACATTAATTTCCTTATGGAAAAATATGAAATTGAGGGTGTAACACATAAAATAAAATGTTGCAAATTAACAAAATAAAATTGACTACATGAATGTCGATGTTCAGCTGAACGCTTGCTGAGATGAGTTCTTTCATTCTGCACTCTGGGTTCACACTTCTTCGCAAATAATTAAAAGGGTTTACGTTGCCAAGTCAGCAAGATGCTGGGGTTGCTTGCGGTTTCTGACGGGGTAGCCTCGACGAAGAGGGCTCTGTCGCCTCACAGACCCTGAGGGCCCTAGCTGCCACTGAGGTGTGACTGTCTATGCTCGATGACGGTGGCGCGGTGTCATCTAGGTCGTGCTCTGCTCTGCGTGGAACTCGGTTGATCCTGGAGGCATCCTTGAAAAAAACTAGCATTCCGTGTGATCATTTGGTTGCCTTGAAATACCTTGATCTGAGATCCATGAATGCTGGTTATGGTATAAAAGGCCGGATCTTAGTATGACGTACCTAAACTTGTTGTATTGGACTTGTTTACACATGACTCGCTGGCCCACAAATAAGCAATGTGGTTGAGCACCTCTCCGTGTGTCAGCCTGGTGCTTGTTGTAAGCCTTTCTTGCAAGCTCAGTTGACCTCAGTCCTTCTGAGTCCACTCTTCTTGTGGTTGGGGCTGCATAGAGAGGAAGGAAATTCCTCCTTGATCTTACAAACAGTAACTCGTAAGGCGTTTCTGTTGTGCCTTGTTTCGTTGATCTGTAAGACATCAACAAGGTGTCTAGCTCAGCCTTCCAGTCCTTGTTTCCGAGCTCACTGGTGTGCACCTGTTTATTTAATGTTCGCGTGACTCGCTCCACTTCACCGTTGGCTTGGGGCCATATGGGTGTGACTAGTGTCGAAATCCCAGCTCTTGGGAAAACTCAGCGAACTCTGTGCCTTGAAACAACGGCTCGTTGTCCGTTTCCACTTGTTCTGGGATGCCAAACTGGCCAAACACTACTCGGAGGTTAGGCAGTACATTGCGCAGGCTTGTCGAATTGAGGACTTGTAACACAGGGTGTCGCGAAAAGTCATCTATCACCACCATCGCATATTTCCCATTGGGAAATGAACCACAAAAGTGGTGATACTATTTCCCAGGGGCTGCTGGTAGGTCCGGTGATTTAAGTAGTTCTTGAATTGCTTGGGGTACTTACGCTTTGCATGGAAGGCAACTCTTCACCACCATGTGCATAAGGTTGTCCATGTCTAGAAACCATACCCTTTCTCGTAGTGGTTGTTTCGTCTTTACGATTTCTTGATGAAGCCGGTGTGCGAGTTGAACTGCACGCTTCTGGAGACCAGTTGGAAGGACCGGACGTGTCCCTCTAAGGATGAGACCTTCTGGTGTTGAAGTGAATTTGCCTTACAGCTGCTAATGACTTTAGTTCTGATAGCAGCCAGTCGTTACGTAGAGGAAGCTGTATGACTCTCCTCGGTAGCTGGAGATGTTGGTCTGTCTTCGTCTGTTTCTGAATTTCCTCGACTGAGAAGGCCTTTGGGATTCACTGCGTTGGATTAAGTTGACATACTCGTCATGGACTTTGGTGATCCGAGTGCCTGTCTTGTACAGTGGCACAGGGTTTTTTGAACGGTAGTGCGAGGTGTTGCCGCTTTCTGCAGTGTGTTGTACGCCAAATGCATACTGTTGGATGCGGAGAGCAAGGTGCTCTATGCGCGCAGATGGTGGCGACCTTGGTTTTCTCACCAGTGGCTTGTGGTTCATCAATTAAAAAACGTTTGCACTACACAAGTAGAGCCGAGGGTGTTCCAGGCCCTATACTTTTGCCAGCATTTCTCGCTCGACTTGGGAGTAGCGGCTTTCCACTGGTGTTAATGTGCTGCTTGCATAAGCTATCACTGTGACCTGAATACCATCTCGCTGTGCTAAATGGCACCAAGCCCGCGCGGGCTTGCATCTACAACCAGTTCTGTCGGCTCGGCTGGATCGAAGCAGAACAAGGTGGATGCCTCTGGCATGGCATGCCGCAGTTCGTCAAAGGCATTCTGGTGTCGTTCGGTCCACTCCTAAGCTGCATCCCTCTGTGCCAGTTCATGCAATGGTTGAGTAAGGTCAGCAAGGTTTCGTAAAACCGACCTGAGTAGTTGACCATTCCCAAAAGACTCTTTACCTTTTGAGGGGACTTGAACAGCATCTACTAGTTTAGCTGGGTTTTTATTTAAGCATGGTGCAACAATAGTGAAAGGTTTAAAAAACTATTCGATATTCGATTCGAAAGTATGCGGCCAAAACCGCTATTCGCTTCGAATTCGTTTCGAACTCAAAATCTACCATTAGTTTTTAGCTTGGCTGGGTACGTCTTTAGAAGAAAAAGGGAAAACTCTCCGATAAGAACTTTGAAAGTCAATTGCTTCTGCGAGCGAATAAACTATTTTGGTGAAAACACAAGTCATAAATAGACTGCATTTATTTTAGGCTCGCAGGGTTTTTCATTGATCAAAACTGCTGTTCATTTGCTACCACAAAAATATAAAAAAGTAACTTCGAAAGTAACTTCAAAGTAACCCGCTACTTTTTACAGTAGTTAGTAGTTTACTCAATTACAATTACAAATGCGTAATTTCTACTCTACTCAAATTACTTTTGGCGTCGATACTCAGTAACTTAACTTAACTACCTTTTTTGAGTAATTTGTACATGTCTGCCATTAGCACATAAGTAGTAGTTATAAGTTCACATTTGCGGTCATGTCTAAGACATACCTCATATATATATATATACATATATATATATATATATATATATATATATATATATATATATATATATATATATATATATATATATATATATATATATATATATATATACATATATATATATATTTTATCTCGTTTTTCCAGACCAGTTATTTTGCAATGCTGCGCAATGTGACGTGGAAGTGCGCCCATTATACAGATACGTCAGAAAGCCTCTCAAAGGGGCGCGCGTATTGTGCGCTTGGTTCGTCAACAGAGACGCCTATCTCACTGCGAATCAGATAGAATTGCACTCGGTCGAACCCACGCAGCGTGCTTTCCTCCCACTCCGTTACGGATTTACAGCATGATGCGATCGTAGCGTCCAATGCGCCAACAGGCGCCCTCTCAGAAGCGATAGGCAAATCAGCTGAGCTAACGCGACGTCACAGACGGCTTAAAGGCTCTGTTATACTCCGCCGTTCCGCCGTTGAGCGCAGCGAGCGCAGCATAGCGCAGAACGCTCGCCTTTGATTGGCCGGCGAGCAGGAACTCGATATCTGCGACCAATCAGTATCTGTGCGCGCTGCGCTACTCCGCGTTTGCTACCCTCGACGTCAGAGTATAGAAACGCGACGGTGCATTATGTTGACGCTCCTGCTTGGCGATTGGTCTCTTCGTCCTTCTTATCGCTTAATGCGGCCATTTGATTTGCTGCGGAGCGATAATAAGATGCCCGCGTTTCTTAAGCTATGAGGACCTCTAGATAACAAGGCCCAAGGGCTGTTAGTGTCACCGATGGAGACAAATGCGGGTCCCTGATTGGACTCGAATGGTGCCTAAGCATTCGGCCGAGACTCGAGTCCAATCGTCCAATCAAAGAGGACATGAGTCCGAGCCGAACACTGACGCAACCCTCGTGTCCAATCCCTGCCCCGTGTTCGCCTCCTTAGGGTGGCGTGGAACAGTCAGCACTTTACATATATATGGGCCTTATCTAGGAGGTGTTACTCAGTGCCCCGTGCATACCGTATTTACTGGAGTAATAGCCGCAGTATTCATGAACAAGGCCCTTGCTTCTGCTTTCCCGCAGAACACATATACAGCCAATCATCGCGTTGCGCATAAATAACATAGCAAATTACTAGATCGAAAACATGATTCTCCATACAAATGCAATCTTCACAGATGGTATCTTCGCGCGAAGACGTTATCTCTGTCCTGTATACAGCTGGAATTATGCTGTCGATTGCGGTGATTGGCAATCCGCGTGCTCCGCGGAAAAGCAAACCTTCAGGATTTTTTCATAACCAGTGCGGCTGTTACTGGAGTAAATACGGTACTCGTCGAAAAGCTCTTGGCCTAAGGACTGTTCGCATCCTTTTGGCGGCGGCATCGCGGACTCACTTGTCCTCGATGTTGACGACGACGGCCGTGAGGTTGGCGTAGCGCGACTCGTCCAGCCGGACCCCCGACGACTCCACGGTGGCCCCGTCGGTGCCGATGAGCGTGGCCGACACGGCCCGGTCCACCGTGGCGGCCGCGGGCCCGGTGTACAGTCCGCGTCGCTTGCGTAGCTGGCCCACCTGGTGCACGGTGATCAGGTGCTCCTGCTTCAGCTCGGAGACGAGCCACTGGAGCTGCCGGTTGCGCACGTTGAGCACCGCCTGCGAGCCAAGGGTGCCGCGGGGGCCGCCAACGGGGCGGCGGGGCAGCGCCACTCACGTTCTCGTACATGAGTCGCAGGGCGTGCATTTCGGGAAGAGCGGAGATGCCCTCGACGCCCCGGTCTGGTCCGGCTCTGCAACAACCAGGAAAGAGAGCCTCTCGCATCCACCTCCTCCTTCCTCTTTTCCAACTCTGCTTTTGGCTCGTGTTAAAATACCGAGAGAATGCTGTGCAACCCTCGAGGTACACTCCCGAGATGATTTTACATAGTTTGTCAATTCATTAGAAGAAACATAAATGAAACGGGGCCGTTTCTAGGGTGCTTCGCTGCAGACTATCATTTCGACGTTTCTTCTATGAAGGCCATACTCTGCTCGATTTGATTAAGACGAACCTCGCTCCCTTACTTAGCCTTTGGTCGTCCCTAGCCAAACGGTGTTCTCTTGCGAGGCAATCTGAAGACGACCAGAACACTTCCAGCAAGCGTGTGCTTTCTACATAGGATGGATGAGGGGAGGGACGGAATTGACTCTACCTCTTGTATCGAGCTGTAGCCTGCGCCATCTAGTCTAGAAACATTTACACCTCTCCCCTCTAAATTTTGCTATAAATTATGTCTGTCCCTAGATCATCTACCGCATCCGTTTTGTGTATTATCAGGCTTCTCTAGACTTTCTCTACCAACCTTTTAATCTATTTCTTTTTGTGATTATAGTTCTGTTTCTCCGTTCTTCTATTCTCGCCGTCAAAATTCAGCGCATTCGCCAAATCCGCTACTCATTCAGGGAGGGCAGGACGAACCCCCTTGCCCTAAAAAAACACATATTCTAGCTTTTCGCTATTATACTATGGCAGGGGTGGCCAAGCTGCGGCTCGCGAGCCGCATGCGGCTCTTCGCGTGTTAAAATGCGGCTCGCGGCTCCCTCCCCCCCCCCCCCCCCCCCCCCTGCCCCACTTTCCCGCCTCCCTCCCGGTCACACTAGCACTTCCCCAAAAGAGAAACGGAACGCGTTTTAAATCGAAAGACAGGTTGCGGTTTGCTAGTGCTGTACTACTGCTACCTTACATACAGTTGGACTGCTTTTGGACCCCCCCCCCTCCCCCTCGCGGCTCTTGGAAGTCTCGTGATTTTGTTTTGCGGCTCTTAGGCCGGGTCAGCCTGGCCACCCCTGTACTATGGCATACGGCATATGTGTCTATCTCTTGAAATGGAGCCCTATGCATCTTTGTCTTTAACACTCACGTTCTCGCCTCATACAGTAAAAAGCTTCCCGGTGAAGTACCAACACCTCTTCCTTTTTTTTTATCCTTTTTCACAGCGATAGCTGCTAGTGGGACACTTCGCGGTTTCGCGCCGTCGACCGCGCTCCATACCGACGAGGGTCATTAGCGGCACTCTTCCAAAACATTCCACGGGCCGCTGATAACAAGATAACAGGCAAGCAAGATAACATGCATGGTAGCATGATAACATGCATGATCAGTAAAACGCTCCCCACCGGGAAATCTGGGAGTGCCTGTGGGATAGGTGCCCATGTGACCCAGAATTAGCACAAACAACAATTATCGGAAGATACGCAGATGAAACTGCCTTAAAATTTTACGATGCATTCTGTATCAGAAAGCAAGGGGAAACAAGTACGTTAGTGCCCCGTCAGTTCAATTGACAGATACAGAGTTTTATTTTCGAAACAAATAGCCAGAATGATGGTATTAATGGTGTTTGTTTGTTTCAATACACCTTCATTTGAGAGTGCACTTCGTCTAGCCTACTCCCTTGTCCCTGTTCCTTCGGCGCTTTTCGTTTAGCACGTGTGACTATAGACTTCTTCCAAAATCGACGCGCCCCATCACGGCGAAATACCACGCAGTGCACTCTGGGAACTAGTTGGCCACTCAGTTTCGGTTTCGACTGAGCAGCTTCATCTCATGCTATCACGCCGCGACCGAACGCGCTGCTTGCGTTTTCGACTATCTGACTTTTAACGAATGTACAATACAATCATTCTCGAGCGATACAAAAACGAAGACCGGGGCACTTTCATTGGTTCCCGAAACACCGGATATTGTGCGTGCGTATGCAAACGTAGTCAGACGTGGCTACCTCACCCCACGAGTGCATCTTTGAGCTCGTGTCAGTAATCGCGTCTAGTACCAGTGAACTACAACTGAAATTTGGTCACCTTGAGCCCTACACGTATTTTGTTTGCCAAACGTCCGCTTCTTGTTACTTCATTGGGTGAAAAGCAAGCCGCATCCTCACAGGAGTATCAAAGTTGAGCCAGCGTTGGCGCATTAACTTTTAAGGAAAAGCAATAAATTCGACCTCACCACTGCACAAAAGTTACTATGATGTCTTCCTCGTGTCATCACATATCTCACACTCAAATTTTATGCTGATATAAGATTAAGTTTTCGCAAATGCTGAGATCGGATAGCTATGACGGAGGCCCTAACAAGCGTTCCCTACTCCTCGATAAGCCTTTTTGGACGACCTTTTACTGACGCCCAAGATCTGCCTGAACGGTGTGTCTGAAATTATCTTGGCATACCCAGTGAGGAAGAAAGCGAACACATAACAAATATTATGGCCATTAGCAACCGTCAAATGCACTTTGCATAATTTCGTTCGTTTGGCGCACCGGGGTTCATGCCCGTCCGGCGCACGTTTGGCGAACGGTGCGACATTCTTCACACAAGTGCTCGACTTTTGTTTTCTTAAAACGGTTTGTATGTGCGAATGTGCCTATATGATTGCAGGATAACTTTATGCGTATACGCGATGTTGAATATTAGTGAAATGCAAGCGGGTGGGGACTTTACGAATTCGTGCAGTGCTGCGGGGCAGTACAAATAAGCGATAAGAAGTGTGTTCAAATGGACCTTTTCAATGGCGCCTCCGAGTTTTACCTTGCATACTCAGGCGTATTAAGAAAAACAGTAATTGCAAAAAGTAATATTTCGTCAATGGACGCACGAAACAAAGAAACTTCCTGATCAACCAAACTACAGGGTGAAACAAGGAGACGGCAGGCTCTTTAAATCGACCGCAAAATTCGGTTTCTTAACCTATCGCTCTACGATTTTGTGCAGCGTTGCCCCCAGATGGTGCATTTTTTTTTGTAAAATTTGCAAAGAGCGAACTTACTTGAGGAAAAAGTAAAGAAAGAAAAAGGCTTAGCTCCTATGGAAACGCAGCGACGCCACCGGTCTTCAAACAACACGGCGCCGTTTCGCACGGGAGACAAGAGATGGCGCAACGAACGCCGCCAACGAACGAGCATACGGCGCCGAGAGCCGGCACTTTAGCAGACGATCTTTTCGACTCAAAAGCGGCTCGCGTTCCGCAGGCGGCGACATTTGCAGAAACAAAAACAGGCGCGGTAACAACAAGGAACTGCAGTTCCTTGTCTGCTAAACACGGCGGCTCTCGGCGTCGTCTGCTCGTTCGTTGGCGGCAGTTGGCGTCGCGACCGCTTGCGCCATCTCTTGTCTCCGGTGCGAAACGGCGCCGTGTTGTTTGCAGACCGGTGGCGTCACTGCGTTTCCATAGGAGCTAAGCCTTTTTCTTTCTTTACCTTTTCCTCTGGTAAGTTCGCTCTTTGCAAATTTTACAAAAAAATGCACCATCTGGGGGCAACGCTGCACAAAGTCGTAGCGCGATAGGTTAAGGAACCGAATTTTCCGGTCGATTTAAAGAGCCTGCCGTCTCCTTGTTTCACCCGGTAATGTAAAGGCGCGAGCTCGATGTATGCATACTTACTGGTGTCTACAGCTTGTTGATTCGTACACAAGCAACATCCCCGAGCTTCGTAGCGTCGAGATTCCCAGCACTGGCTAGTCCACCTACCTCGAACGCTAACAGAAAGGCTCAAGTACAAAAATACAACAAGCATGCGTTAAGACAAGCTATGCGTCTCGGGCTTGTGCTAAAGCTTCGAGGTCTGGCCATTTAGGTTAGTTTAGAGACCACAAATGACGCTCTCGGGACAAGAAAACATAAAATAACGGCCGTTTATAGTCCACGCTCTTTGTATAATCTCTTGTCGACGTGTCGATCGAAACCGAAACCATGGCACTCTCCTCCCTGGCCAACTAGTTCCCAGAGTGCAACGCGCGCCGCGTTGCATGCAGGGCTTTATGGAAGTAGTCTATTGGTACCGAAGTGACGTACGAAAACACGCTCCCCTCTTACGCAGACAACTGAAATGCTCTCTACTAATCGGTTCCAAAACGCTATTGAATTTTCGTTCGGTGTGCTACTCGATTTAATACAAAACGCCCATGCTGACTCTATAGATGGTGCGCGCTCGCACCTATACCGATCGTTCGGTTTATCTGCTCCGAAATGGCACCATAGCGGGTCCGACGTCACACGTCAGCTGTTGCTGTGTTTCCCCTTACGGGTTGCGTAGTATTTGACCTGTACACTGTTAAGGCTGACTTCTTTTGCAGGCTTTCCTCCAGCATTTCCTTTTCTGCTTCTTTTACTCTCTTTTCCTCTGAACTAATATGTTCAACCCCATCACTAGTGTGTAGGTATTCAAATGTCAGCTTTCGGGCTAGGTTCGTACATTTTGTGTTTGAATGACTTCATGTATACTTTCCGTGCCTACCGCGTACCCTGCCTTTCCATTAACCTTTGTTCACATTTCAGTTCACTAAATGCCTCTCTGCTCTAGAAGGACGATCGGCTCATTTCCCCTGTACCCCCTCACTGGGCGTGTTCCCACACGCTCCCAGTGCTCACATATACCCACATACAAATGTCAAATTTCGAATCTTGATTGAACCTCTGACCTTATGAACAGCGCCCCATTGCCAAAATATAGCTCAGGCACACTCACGGCTTTCCATATACCACTGAAACCACCGAAAGAAATGCGCATTTAAAAGGACACGGCCGTAACTAGTAGCGACGAGGAAGTGGATGAGTTCTTTGGTACTGTGTTGTAGTACGTCGGAGAAATGCTTTTACCAATAAAAAATACAAACACGGAACATGCTATTGATATTTCGTAATGTCTCACCGTTTCTTCTCGATACTTTGGTAAGTATACGTTAGAGGCACTAGTAGTAGACATCGGTCACCACAACCCTGCGCAGTCTCGGAGCCTCGAACGTAAAGCGCCGGCCTACGAATCTTCGCTCGCCGGGTTTGAATGATCACGACCGAGGTGCCCGCTATCTGACGGAAGCTCATTGAGCACAAGGCCCCGTGTAACCGAGATTTCGGTTGCACGTCAAAACATTTTCAGGTGGTCGGACATTAAAATTTTAAAATGTACATGATTTAATAACGTATATTTTTGGAGGATGCAAGGGCTCATGTGACAAAAGAAATATCTGTTCAACTCATGCCGCTGCAGTTCCGCTTCATTTTCTCAGCCGTTGTTTCTTTAGATGCGAGAACTTTTCCCACTTCTTGTTTTGGAGTTACGAACATTGCAGTATGTTAAAGAAACAAACGTCGGTATATTACGCCGAACCGCGATAGGAAGAAACGCTGAGAACAGATCCCTGGTGCACTTTTAGCACGCATTTCATCTTTCTGTATGTAACCAAAAATGCGCATATTTTTAAAAACCTTTATGAGCATGTTTTATGTTTGTACTCTGATTATTGCATTCCGTTATAAGTGCTGAAAAAGGGGGAGGGGGGGGCGGAGGGAGGATTGTCAATCTGCATTTCTACAGCTTTCCTCCAGCCTCCCTTTTATCACTTGCATCTGACGTGAGAATAAAGATCGTATTATATCCAACATACTTCGACAGCTTGAGAACTCCCGTCCTTCTAAAGATATTTTGGGATTCTTTTTGTTTTGAAAGAAAAAACGTCTCCACGCGAAAGAGGAGCATTCCACCCTGAAGAAATGCTGCGTATAAATGAGTTACGGCACTTAATTTTGTCTGCCACGCTCGCAGTTTTTCTGCCACGGGCGTTTCTGGACCGCGTTCATTTAACTCCGTACAAGCAATACTGTAAAGCGAGAAATATGCAGCAATCATCACAACGGAATGGCGTCAGGCAAGCTATGCACCTTTTTTTAGAAATCGCCGGTTCAAAAGGTTAGGGCAGAGAAAGCGCGTGCGTACCACGAGCACTGGCACGAGTCTCTAACATATAGGCCCGTCATTGTGGCTCGTTACTTGATGAAGCGCGAACATGATTTTGTTTTTTTTAATAATGAAGCTCTGAAACAATGATAGAGAAAAAAAGTCTGCAAAGCAAGAAAGATGAGACCCTTAAAGACATGATGCAAAAGGCAGTGTGCAGACACTGCCTGAGGCCTTCCTTGTAGGAGTCATGTACACTGGTCATATAAAACCTGTTTGCAGGCATGTTCGAAACATGAATGAGGCACACATGCTTCGACCATGCTTCAGGTGTGACCGGGGATAATTTTGTCATCATGTCTGACGCTGACACCTTGTCTTCTGTATGGCGTATGGCGTATGAGCAGTTTGAGTGCCGCTTGTCCCGTGGCTGACACCCTGAAGGCTGGTTGACACAGCCCCGTGTTCTTACGTTACGTCATGAATCACCGGGACATCCGTGCTTCGAACGTCGCGAGCAAAGTTGCTCCTTAAACTGGTCGCCATGCTTCGCACGAAGTACAGATGATGTCCCGCTATCTCTCGTCGTAAGTAAACTTAGGCTGTGTTCCAGAATCGACTCGACCCGATCCCGGAGTAGAGGTTTCGCACTGTGGTGTTTCAAAACTTACTCGCGCCTACTCGATGACGTCAGAGCTCGCGTTCCACAAGCGGGCTCCGGAGTAATTACTCACGCTACCCTCCTCGATCGGGGGTAACGTCGGATAAAATCGAGTAAATACGTCACATGATCTGTCCGTTGTCCGGTCGTCGTCTACCTTCTGCGCCGACAGCCGTCAAAGCTCGTTTGCTCCGTTGGATTTGGTAGCAGATGTTCGAAATTGCAGAGAATGAGGTGCAGCCATTTATGTGTGGTTATTGAGATTTTCTGTATTCAAAGCACGAATTGACTGTGCACCACATCCAGACCGTGCACCTTCTGCAGGAAGGTGTATCTGTTGTTATTATAAGATTGCGCATCCTCGTCTTCGGCGTTGAAGCGAACTCCGTGTTCTTACGTTCAAGGCTGAAGATGTTCAAACGCAGTAGATGACGTCGACGTAATTTTTTTCGCCAGAGTGCGCGTAATGGGAAGATAACGCTTGTAAAGCAGCGAAGGCTTCGAAGATTTCATGATTATGATCAGTAAACAACTCCGACCTCTCTCCTCTCCAAGAAAATGCCTATAGCGGTTGGGAAGTTCTCTTTGTGATTTTGTAATCATATTCGCGTCAAAACGAACGCAAGTTACATATCGCTGTTGAGAAATCCCCTGCGCTGCACCACAACACCGTGTGGAAGCGGAGTCTAAATTTCCGCAAAACGCAATCGGTGCAAATTACGACGCGTGGAACGTACACGCTTGGCAGGGGTCTCCAAACCCCGGCCCGCGGGCCCAATCTGTCCCGCGGAGGTCTTCCGAGCGGCCCTGGCCGCGCTCCTTCCGATGAAGCCCGCCTCCATCAGGCCCGCTGCTACCGACGCAAAAATTAGCGCGCCTAATGAAACGGCGCCGCAACGCGTACCAACCGCGTAAACGAAGCTATGCGCAGCAAAAACGAGAGCAAACTCCCTATCATTAGGCGTGTCCTCTCGTCATATTATTAATTAAACGTGTCATCACCAGCAGTACCATTCTTGGCCCCCTTGTTTTTTTTTTATATCTGTGTAGCTACGCACGTCGAAATTCATTTGCCTTCTGATGTGTATGGGCCCAGTGTCCTGTGTTGTATAAATTGCACATTGTCAGCGTCAGTTCTATCATTCTCATAACTCTTTTCTGGGTCCCAATTATTGTGTAATGTCATGATTGACTATGGGTTGAATTTAAAAATAAAGATGTATTCATCGAGCCTTAGATTATTTCTTTTGACTTTTATAAAAACTTTTACTTTTTTTATTTAAATGCTTATCTAGGAATATTTATTTATTTATTTGTTCATTTACTCTCCGACCCTCGAAACAGCAACGAATCCCGAACCGGCCCCTTGCCAAAAAGTTTGGAGACCCCTGGTTTAGGGCATCTGGACTACAGTGATCGCGCTGTAAACACTGCGTCGTCACTGTAAAAGAAAAATTTCACAGCGGTTAATATTATCGTCTCTTCGAGTGCTTCCACCATGACCAAAGGCGACCATCTGCTATTTTGCGCCATCGATGTTGTGTTTTCTTTTTGCCATAGCCCAAGACGAAGCCAATCCGCGTAGTCTCCAGATGATAATCCCGGCCGTTCCAAAATCGAGCCACGGCTCGTTTACTCGCGATGTCACGGGGTATTACCCGCTCACGTGGGAGACAGGTTGCTCGGGTAAGATTTGGAACATAGTCTTAAGCTTCCGTAACGTAACATCACGTAAGAAAATGGGGCTGTGTGAACGGGCCTTAAGGGTGCTACAGCTAAACCCCTTCATGTTCTAAAAGTAGCGCAAGGTGCGTCAATGCAAGAGGCACGTGCAGCGCGTGCAGCCCTTGGGAAGATCATGGCGGCTCAGCGTAGCACTGAGCTAGATTTCAGACGCCATGAATTTCCCAGAAGTAGGGCGCAGCACGTGTACCGAGCATTTCCACAACAATGAATGGCGCCACTTTTCCCAGGGTAGAGGGGCTTTAGCTACAGAAACACCTTTACTATGCTGCCAAACACCCTCAAAATAAAATTCTGGCGTTCTTACGCTGGGATCACACTGCTGTTATACATCATACAAAAGACAGTCTGCATACAAATTCGAACACGAGTCACCGCGAGATCCATGCTTCGAATGCCGCATGCCAATGAGTTCAAGGAGGAAACTTGGCAGGCGGCATTCGAACCACGAATATTGCGGTGACTCGTATTTCCAGACTGTCTTTTGCGTAATGTATGAGCAGCGTGACCCCGGCGTTGGCAGCCCCCCGGGTCTGTATTTTACGAGCAGTACGTTTACGACCAACACGCATCACATGCAGTTCTCACATGCGCAAAAAAAAAAAGGGGCAAATACAGCGGCAATGAATAGACCGATCTCACCAAGTGTTCGACGCATGCGTGACGCCGCCATAACTTTCGTTCACAGGAGGGAAACGGCAGTGCACGAGGGAGGGGGCTCGTGCCATCTCGTGCTCTACGCGAGCAGAGCTGCAGCGAGGCTGTCGCACGTGCAGAAAGACTAAAGTTGCCTCGATGCATTGCGGCAGCGGTGGTGTAGTCAGAGTGGCTCGTGAGATCGGTCTATTACAAACGAAAGAGGAATCACGAACCTGATGGCAGCTCTATCGCCTTATATACTCTACAACTCAGACACTCAATCGCAGGTCATCGTCTCCGCCATTACGAAGATTAAAAGTATGTTGCTTTGTTGTTGTCGATATTTCACGCACATCCTAATATACCTAATTTCAAGGCATGTATTTTTAAGTAAAAAGCATTGGTAGAAGCAATAAATATTCGACGTAGCTAAATTAACATCCGCTAAAGTTGCTTGAAGCAAGTGTCAGTGCAACGAAGACCCCCCCCCCCCCCCGAAAAGGGTGCTCGCTGTACATAGCACCCTATTCCAAACCTCTCATACACCCTTCAAAAAAATAGAGTTCCATACACCACCACCCCATTTTAGCTTACAAAGGGTGTATGTCTCGAAATAATGACGCTGAAAGGCTGTACAATGGCTGCCAGCTTATGGAACACCCATTTTACACCGTTAAGGGTTTAAACTTTCTTAGTGTGTATTATGTGAAACGCCAAACGTTCGAAATCTTGACAACCGAGGATCGTACCCGTGTGATAATAGAACTGCTTGTTAACCATCCTAAAGGACTCAGCAACAAGCTCCGAGTGGCGAGTGAATGGGGAGTTTTCGTAGACCGCGTTTTCCCCTCCAGTAAGCCCTCCGCAACGAAGAAGCCGCTACTGCGCCTGCGCGCCAATGGCATTCACTCTAGACGTCCGGGTATCGCAGCAGGTTGCAGAGAGCGTTGCGGGACGGCGAAAACGATCTACGACAACTTCCTAATGAAACGAACGCGGGAGCGGCCCACCGGTGCGCCAACTCACGTCTCGCTCTTGACATCTCCGTGCTGCTGGCCCACTTCGTGAAGACTGCCTTCTTTGGGTGTGCCCTTCTCGTCGCTCTCCTTGCTCTTTCCCTTCCTGTCCTGGCTCTTCTCGGGGTTCTTCTCTTGACTTCTGTCTTGGCTCTTGCTCTGAGTCTTGCTCGACGACTTTTCGTGGCTCCCGTCCTTGTCCGGGCTCTTGCCGTGGCCCTTTTCCGGTGACTTATCGCGACTCTTGTCCTTACTTTTGCTTTGGCTCTGAGTTTTAGACGAAGTTTTGTCGTCACTCTTGTCCTGGCTGCCAGAGTCACTTTTGCCCGATTTTTCTTTCGTGTCCGTTCCCTCGCTTTTGTTGTAATCGTCGCTTTTATCGTTGTCGGCCTTGTCCGCCTTACCCGCCTTACCCGCCTTGTCCGCCTGACCAGATTGGCGTTGAGGCTTTTTAGGAACCGACGGCATCTTGGCTGGGCGCCTAGCCTATACACGGAGCCATCGACGCTCACCCTGCCGGCCTATGTGGCTGACATCGGGGTTCAGACGCCCAACTGCGGTCGCGGCGCCAGATGCCTCGAACGTTCTTAGGATGGCATACTCTGGAGACAATGCGCGCCCCTGGAGATCCCGACCACGCGCTCCGCTCACGATTTCGATCGCCTCGGTTCACATTCAAGAGGAACAGACTTCGCGGTCGCATACAAGTTAAAGGTATCATGAAATTAATTTGTAGCGGGATAAGTGATTTTTGATTGGAATATTACTAATCCCAAAACGTTTAGCGGGTCAAAAACAACAACAACAACAAAAAACTAGTACACGAAAATAGAAAATCAAAAGCCTGCTTTTCGGTACGAAATTTTGAAAATATAGCGGACAATTTTTTACCTTCTCTTTTTTTTTCTAAAAAAAGTCATCCGCCCTTTCACTGCGGTACATCCGTGGTATCCAAGCCAAGCCCGTCAACCAAACCCGGCTCATGGATTCGATACCAGCACTGCGTCCCTCAGACTATGCGCTAGTCAACAATCAATCTGTCGACGAACATTTGGATTCGCTTTCGTGACCAATGAATGAGAAAATGTTTTATTTCTTAGATAAAAAAGGGGTGGGGGAAAGGGGGCGGGGGGTGAGCGTGCCCGCAACTTTTGACTTTTATCAAAAAGCCTTTCGTCGGGAAGGAAAGGGGTTGCGTGCCGTGACGCCACTTATCATCACTTGCGGACGACAAGTTCGATGCTGTGCTCATTGTCTGCTTCGCTTCAATCCAGTCAACCAAGACGGAAGCGCATTCATCAAATCTGATCAAATTCTGCCAAGGACCGTGCGCCTTTTGCCGCTTCTCCGCATGTGCTGGTATCATCTCGGATTGACAGCGGTCAGCAGTACTCAGTTGGGTGCTGATGCTGACCGCTTTTCCATCCATGCACTCTACCTCCTTCCCTGTCCAACGATCTACCTCTAAACGAATCAACTCAGACCCTGATGGGGGCTGTAGCACACGGATATTAAATACAACAATTAAGCAGTTGGACTGGCAGTCGTCCTGTTATATGGTTATGTCCATCTTGAAAAAAAGATGATGCTTTCGTAGAATCTTGTTGTGCCTCGGCAGACTGGGCTAATTGACTCCGTAAGTGTGACGTCATTGCTACAAACATATCGTTGCTAGGGGCGTTGCTATAGCCAAATACATGAGATTGAATTTTGCTCCGAAAAAACGACTGTCCCAAAACCAAACGTGGAATGTAAACGGCAAAAAAAAAAAAAAAAAAATAGGAAGACTAAGTTTTACACTTCCCACGACAGACGTTTGCCGAGAATCGGTTGTTTCTAAAATATTTGCGACGGTTACTTCAAGTCCTCCAGACGTCTCGAGATGCCTACAGCAGATCCTGAATGCAGGCGGAATGACTGAAGTATGTCGCCTGCAACTGTTTGAATCGTTTGCATGATGATACGATTTTGATCTTGTAATTTTTGGGAAAATAACAGGTCTAAGAGAAGTCGTCAGGTTTATAAAAAGAAAGGAATTATATTTGGGTGCGATACAGGATATTGACGAAAATCATTACACGTATGGAGATTTGCGAAAATACGGCGAGAGAAGCATCTGTTTAGTGACGAAAATAATCTCTATATACTTCTGTCTCACCTTAGTATGGACTTTGTTAACCGCGCGTGCTAAAAGTGCGAGCTAGTTGCTTCGAATGAAGCCTCAGCGGCTGAACGAGCGCTCGTGCAGCGAGTGCTCCAGTCAAGGCAGTCAAGGCCAGCCGCTCGCGCTAGCACAGCATTCGCGGTTAGTCCATGCTAAGGTGAGACGAAGTATAGAAGGGGAACCAGAGGGACAAAGGACAAACACAAATCTCTAAACACAGCTAGGTGACTGGTGCGCGGCAGAAAAAATCCGCCTTGTCCTGGTATTAAACCCGGGACCTCTCCATTTCACGTGGAGCGCTCTACCAACTGAGCTAACCAGGGATCAGACATCAGTAGAGCAAACGGATTTTATCAGTTGCCACCCGTCTTACACCAACAAGAGTGAAGCTTGCAATTTAAGGTCATGGTTATTATGCAATTAAATGCAAAGGTGCAAACGAGCTGGACACGAATGTTATTCTTGTCCAGCTCGACATTCTTGTTCAGCTCGCTTGCACCTTTGCATTTAATTGCATTATAATCATAACCTTAAATTGCAAGCTTCACTCTTGTTGGTTTAAGACTGGTGGCAGCTGATAAAACCCGTTTGCTCTACTGACGTCTAACCTCTGGTTAGCTCAGAAGAAAGAAGAAGACGCCGTTCGAAACGGTCGCGTTTCGATGCTCTCCAGTGAAAATACACCGGCCACAGGCCGGGGAACTGCTGAGGCTTCGGCCAGTATCACTGAAATGACGACTGAAGAGTACCGGACCGTTCTACCCCGTCTACCTACAGGTAATTTGAGCCTCAATTCGGTATTTCTGCACGGAGATCTGGCAGCGAGGCCATATAGAGCACCGGACTTCCGAGACGCCTTACGAGACGTGGTCGATAGCCAGGAAATCATCGGGATAGGCCAATTCCAGATGAGTCACGTATGGATGGTGACTTCCGCAAGTGCACACGCGAAGGCCGAAACTCGTCAACAAAGCTGAACTACGCGTAAAGGGACGCAGGTGCCTGATTATCGACCCGGACACCAGAGACGTAAAACTGAAGCTATTATGGCTTCCCGTCCACATGGAATGTGAACGTATCGAGGAAGCGCTGGCACCATTCGGTACAGTTCGTTCCATCGTAAAGGAAAAGTGGAGATGCGCCGGAATGGAACAGATGGAGACGCTCAACAAAGAAGTGACCTTGACGCTTCGGGAAGGGATGAACGCAAGCCAACTTCCACACCAGCTCACAGTCTTTGGCTGCCGAAGCTTGGTGCTCGTGCCGGGCCGTCCTCCACTATGCCTTCGATGTAATCGCATAGGTCACATCCGTCGTGAGTGTAGAACCCCACGATGCGGGGAGTGCCGCCGTTATGGCCATGCTACGAGTGAGTGTGTGATGACCTACGCAGACAAGCTATAGCCAATCAAGAAGCCCGACTGACGACATTGTCCAGGAACACCTCATGGACATCAGCGAGGTTGTCGACGCAACAGGAGAGGTCATCACTCCCACTTCCTCGACAGCGAAAACTGAGCTGGCAAATTTTGACACAGCAGTCACAGTCCGTCAGCCCTGAGAAGGCGACACCTAACGCAGGGCCAGGCCCGGTAACGCAAGGAAACACAATCAAGGCAACAAAGGAAGATTGGCCAAATAGCGAATTTCCTCCCTTAAACACGACTCCGGAGCTTTCTCTCCAACAGCTGCTACCTCGACGAGAACGTCCCACCCCGTACAGCGGAGCACCCGTCAAGCGACCCGCCCCTTCAACAACGACTACGTCCCAGTCATCTATACCAGGTGACTCAGAAGACAAGAACGACGAGAGAGGTGACGTGAAACGCAAGCCGTCCACGGTGCGGGAACACCCACACAGCAAGACCCCACAGCCTGACCACGTGGTGAAAGACGGCGATGCACTGCCCCCCTAACTAACATCTCTCTGGCATTTCCTCTCCTCAGCTTCGCTACCATGAACGTCAGAGGACTGTGTTCACGTGCACGACAATCGCAATTGTATAGGCTCTTCTCCAAAGAACAGATCGATTTTGTTGCCGTCCAGGAGACAAAAATATCGTCTGATGAGGACACGGCTCGTGCACTGGACCCTTTCCTCTCAAATTATGAGGTATGTGTTAGTCATGCTGATGGGTTGTCGGGAGGGTGCCTTTTGTTTTTAAGGAAGAGGCTAGGATATACGTCACTCTCACATGTCGTCGATGATGACGGAAGGTTGATATGCTGCGATTTCTCGTTACATGGCACACACTGGCGATTAATTTGTATTTATGCTCATAACGACGTTCGACAGCGATGCTCTTTCTTTGAAAACCTTGCCCCATACTTAGATACCGACAAACAAATTATTTTGTTCGGCGACTTTAATTGTGTCTGTAATATAAACGATAGATCAACACTCCTTCTCGACCTGACAGAAGTGCTGACACTCTCAACACTCTCACATATGAATATCACCTATTTGATGTTGGAGCTTCTCAAAGTAATACTTTCCGATACACCCACCTCCAAGCTTCATGTAATGCCAGGCTTGATCGTATTTACGTTTCAAGTTCACTTTTTTCACATGTGACTGCATATGACGTGAAACCAGTTTCGTTTTCAGATCATTGCCTTGTAAGCGTCCGTATCGGAACAGACGCGCAACGTAAGGCAAAACCAAAATGGGCTTTGTGGAAATTTAACACGAGACTTTTAGAGAACACAGATTTCGAAGAGCGTGTGCGCGAATGTTTCAACAAAGCAACAACAAATCATAAATTCGGCATTTTTGCTCAGTGGGACTCTTTCAAGCAGGAGGTTAAAAACGAAGCAATTGAATGCGCGTGCATTGCATCGTTTCATGCAAAGAAAGAAGAATCTACCCTTTTGAAAAATTTACACATTCTTTATGAGCTGGAGTGTGAAACACCCGGCTTGTTTCAGGAAGAAATTACACGCGTTAAATGTCAGATACAGCGTTACGAACAAAACCGTTACCATGGTGCACTAGTACGGTCTAGGTGCAAACGATTTCTATCCTCTGAGACACCTTCGCGTCGCGCAATCGACGACGAGATGCGAAATGGACTTTCAAAGAAAATTAAACTTTTAAATTGTAATGGGACGCTCTCAACAGACGAAGACGACATTATGAAAACGTTTGAGTTTCATTACCAAAACCTCTTTGGGCACAAACAATCCGTAGACAATCAATTAGCAAAGCCCTTGGTTTCTTTGATGCCCCAGGTTGACCAGCTTCAACGCGACCTGCTTAGCGGACCAATAACGCTAGAAGAGGTCCGATGGGCGGTAGATCATCTAGCCATACCATCTAAAGACACCAGGACCTGATGGACTCCCATCCGAATTCTTCACAAAGAAGTACAAAGAGCAGCTGTGCCCTTTTCTACTCGAGGTCTTCTTGGAGGCTTATGAAGTGGGAGCCTTGCCGCCTACATTTTATAACAGCCACACTGTCTTGATTCCAAAAAGTAAAGATCCCGATAAACTCATTCACGCTGAAAGCTACCGGCCAATTACTTTATGCAATGTGGACTATAAGATTTTCGCTAAAATTCTGACAAAAAGACTTCAGTTTGTTACGTCCAGCCTTGTTGGTGACCACCAGACCTGCGGAATTAAGAGGCGATGCATACAAACCAACATACACGTGGCACGCGCAGTAATAGAAACCTGCGTTCTGCATGCTGGACAAGTTGCCATGGTGCAAGTAGACTTGGCGAAGGCATTCGACCGGGTGTCCCACGCTTTCCTCTTCGATATTCTTCGTCACGTAAACCCAGGATCCACAATCTTGAAAGGTATTGAGATGTGTTACCGCAACTGTAAGGACCAGCACATTTGGCACGCCTCGGAAAATTCGAATTCAAACGTACACCTGAAACTGGGCACGGGAACGTCGTTTTGCAAAAAAATGTATGTCTATTTTATAGAGCTCAAATCAAAGCTAAAAAAAAAAAATAGAACTAAAGCGGCAGTTTTGCATTTCCTACATTCTACATAGGCCTGAGTCTGTCTGCAAACCGGTTCGCAAACTCGCTCCCAGGGGAGCGGAGAACGCAAAAACACCCAGAACGCTACTGCAAAGGCTGGCGGCGAGCAGGATAACCGCGGTGAATAATGATCTTAATGAAATATATGAACGATGATGCAGTTTCACTTCACATTTAGAAACAAAGAAACTTTAATGTATGATAAAAATATCTAAAGTCGACGAATATTCGTTTTATTTTGTCGTATGCTGTCCGTTCGCGTATCTCTGCTTGACGCGGAACACGCCTGGGGAGGACCTAAAATTTTTATTCAAGTAAAGAATGCATAGTTTATTTCCCGGGAAGAAAACACACAGTTCTCTTTTCTCGAAAACTAAAGCGTGCCCCCCCCCCCTCTCCCCCCCCCAAAAAAAAAAAGAAAAAGAAAAAAAGAAGTTACATGTGTTTTGTTTTTTGATCGCAAAAATAAGCCATGCATCGCCGAACGCTCATTCTCCACCCAAATGTAGTGCTAGAGGTCCGAACCAAATTCCAAAGTTTCAGCACTAACCGTTATCTTATTAAAAAGTTACAAGTGATTTTCTGAAATTTCTATTAGGAAAATGGCGGCAGACCGAGCTCTCGAATACATGGAGCTCTATGGCGCCAGTTACCGAAGACGGCCCAAAATGGGCCCCATGTTCCCGTTCAAAGTTTCAGAAAATCATTTATAACTTTTGCGTAAGATAACGGTTAGTTCTAAAACTTTGGCATTTGGTTCTGACCTCTAGCGCTACATTTGGGCGGAGGATGAGGGTTCAGCAAAGCTTCTTTTTTGAAGGATGGGGTGCGGGGGACACGCTTTAGGTTTTCGAGAAAAGAGAACTGTGTGTTTTCTTCCCGGGGAAATAAACCATGCATCGCAGAAGGCTCAAATGCCGTGAGAACGTGATAGCGGTTGGGAAAGAACGCGGAAGTTATCCTTTGCTGGGACGGGAAAGGGACGAAGAAGAGCTTAGCGTGCCAAAAATCTCGGAGGCCATGCTCTAGCCATGCCCAACCAGCCCAACGTTACTGGAGCAAGCTCAGTTTCACAGCTCCGCCTGCGACGTGCGCTCAGTGGCGGTCACGAGAACTAGCAGCGCTGCAGTCGAGTCTTATTTCCGGATTGTCAGCCCGCGAAGCTTCAATAGCAATACTTGAGCTTGGGCGATGTTGGCAATTTATACTAACACTTCACAGCGCAAAGAAACAAACGCACACAAAAATAAATTTCAAACACTCAAAGAAAGAACACTCACAATGCGCTGACTCTGATTTCTGTGGTGTATTACACTTCATCTTCATCATCTTTTTTTGCTATTATACAGATGGAAGTAAAAAAAAAAAAGGAAGGAAAGAAAAAGAAAAGGTAGCTCTCAACGCGGTGGTAGTAGACGACGCGCGAGACAGGGAAGCAACATCCGACTGCAGCGCCGCTAGTTCTCGTGACCGCCGCCTGGACCACTCGCCTCCGCAGGCGAGAATAGAGAGTTTTAGAATAGGGGGCCCCAAAGCTTGGGAGCCCCAAAGAAATAGGGGCTCACCACTGCGCATGCGCAGAACCCAAACTCCGTTTGGGGCTTTGGGTTGGGGCAACGGTTGGGGGCGTTGGTTGGGGCAGTTGGGGCTTGCGGCCGGGTTGCGTCGACAAACATGGCGGCGCCCTTTCCGCTCGCTTCGGAGCAAATTCGTCATGGTCGCTGCAGTATTCGCCCATTTCAATGCCAATGAATAATGCAACCGACTTTCGCTTTGCTTTATCTCGCTCAAGTCACAAAGAATGAGCGGTGGGCATGCCCCATTTTAAAGATCGTCCCCGATTCTGGCCGTTTCTAAGCCTAAACATACGCGGTAACCGTTGACATGGCAAAATACAGGGTGAAACAAGGAGACGGCAGGCTCTTTAAATCGACCGGAAAATTCGGTTTCTTAACCTATCGCGCTACGACTTTGTGCAGCGTTGCCCACAGATGGTGCATTTTTTTGTAAAATTTGCAAAGAACGAACTTACCTGAGGAAAAAGTAAAGAAAGAAAAAGGCTTAGCTCCTATGGAAACGCAGCGACGCCACCGGTCTGCAAACAACACGGCCCCGTTTCGCACGGGAGACAAGAGATGGCGCAAGCGGTCGCGACGCCAACTGCCGCCAACGAACGAGCAGACGACGCCGAGAGCCGGCGTGTTCAGCAGACAAGGAACTGCAGTTCCTTGTTGTTACCGCGCCTGTTTTTGTTTCTGCGACTTGTCGCCGCCTGCGGAACGCGAGCCGCTTTTGAGTCGAAAGGATCGTCTGCTAAAGTGCCGGCTCTCGGCGCCGTATGCTCGTTCGTTGGTGGCGTTCGTTGCGCCATCTCTTGTCTCCCGTGCGAAACGGCGCCGTGTTGTTTGCAGACCGGTGGCGTCGCTGCGTTTCCATAGGAGCTAAGCCTTTTTCTTTCTTTACTTTTTCCTCAGGTAAGTTCGTTCTTTGCAAATTTCACAAAAAAATGCACCATCTGTGGGCAACGCTGCACAAAGTCGTAGCGCGATAGGTTAAGAAACCGAATTTTCCGGTCGATTTAAAGAGCCTGCCGTCTCCTTGTTTCACCCTGTATTGCTACTCCGTGGCTCCGAGTAGATTTCGTTCGTGGCACGATACCTGCAACTTGAAAACAAGTAATTCAGGCTTCAAAGTCGCTCCAGTTCAGATCTAAGTCAGTGCAGCTGCTCGCAGAGTATGCGCGCTCGCGCTCGTCTCAGTCTCGGCATAGTTGAAGGCCTAAATCTTAGGCTGCAGATGGTCAAAGCGCATACGAACGCCTAAAAAATTCGAGAACGAGCCATACCTAAAACAGCGCGCAAGCACAGGAGGAAGAACATAGAACAGAGGAAAGAGCGCTTATACCAACTTATGTACTGTGAAAGAAAGAGAAAGAGGAAGCTTCAGATATGTAGCCCACGCGCACCCACAAGGCAAAAAAAAGAAAGAATAAAAACAGATACATTACTAAGTTGCAGTAGAAAAGGAGAAAACTGACATAATAAGGTCACTACGAAAAAAAGATGAGAAAAAATAAGAAAGAAAAACAACAACGTGGTAGGGCTGGGCTCTAGGCTGGGCAATTGATCGATTAACCATCCGATTAATCGATTAAGGCTTTAATCGCGATCAAATTTTTTAACCGGTTAATCGGTTTTTAATCGGTACTCAAAACAAGTCAGTTCCCAGCCAGGTGATATGAGCAAGGTTCAATTCTCGCGATCGCGAAGCGTCACGTGTTCGAGGATATACATTACATTACAGTTCTGCCGAGGCCATACGAACAAGCCGGGCCCGCATTGATCCCATTACTACCGCGAAACTTCACGTGTTGAGGATCTATTACACATCCGGCCCAGGCAAGACAAACAAGCAGAAAAACAAGCTGGGAAGCTACCAACGCCATGGTTACTTGTTCCAGTATTCGGCACGTAAAAATGGACGAGTCCACAAGTATGAAAGGCAATCTCGCTGGAAGGTTTGGGTTTAAAGTAAACTCCAGCGGTAAAGTTTTTAGCTTGAAGGAAGTGCACTGCATCATCTGCAGAAAGCCGTTTTCGTACCGTGGAAGCGTAAGTTCGCTTCAGTATCGCCTACGAGCGAAGCACCCATGTAGCTGCAGCAAGGACCGTCCGCCAAAACGCAGACAACAATCAACGCCTTCTCATCGAGGTTCCTTTCTCTGCAAAAAGAAGAAAGCATCGCCCAAGCTCTGACTTCTTGTCTTCCTGTCGGAGAATGTGGACAAACTTCGTTTTCTTCGGAGCTGGAGCGAAAATATGTGTCTTTGAATCGTTGAACTAGAGCCACTAAATGAGCTGTGAAGCGGAGTATCGGCACTCCGTTCCCGGAAACATTGCTCGTGGGCGCCGCCATATTGGGGCTTAATGCAGGAGCAGACGACACTGACACGGATCGTGATGATTCAAAAGTGCGACTTCCTCACGCACTTGATTCGGTGTTAGGCAGCTCGCGCGTAATCTTGCGCTTTTCTCTGTCGCGGACTGTTTTAACTTTTGTGGAGGACGGAAAAGCGTTTCCAGTGATATCAGATAAAGCTTCAGGTAACTGGCAACCATGATCGTTAAGCCACAATATGGCCAAGCGTCGTTACTCCTGAGCGCAGCTTATATAGTGGCTCTACGCTGAACTACATCACTCAACTCTATGTCCTTTGCGCCGTGTAACAGAGAGGCAAAAATAAGTCCTCAAAGGCAAGACGAGTTGTTGCATTCTTTTTAATATATTATTTATAAAAATTAACGCAACCGATTAATCGATTAATTAATCGATTAAAGGGTGGCGATTAATCGGTTAAAAATTTTTATCGACTTCAGCCCTACAACGTGGGCATCATATCTGAAGCTTCCTCTTTCTCTTTCTTACTGGTATGCATAAGATTGGGAGTCAGCGCCCCTTCCTGTGTTTTGTTATCTTCCTCCTGTGCTTGTGCCCTGTTTCAGGTATGTCTTCTAAGTACCAGCCAGCTCAACTCTATGTTACTACGAGAACAAGTGCCAAATTAGAGAGCTACGGATCGGATTGTTTCGGATACACCCGAAGCGGGATGGCCAAGCAAGTCGAGGCCGATCCAAGGCCAGAAGAGAATGGCGGAAGAGAAGGCTCCCCGCGCGCGTTCTCTTTTTGATCGACGATGACATTTATGTGCTACGCGAAGTGTACGCCACTAACCCATTCCAGGATTCGAGGAGATGGACTTCAATTGCCGAAAGGGTCTCCCGAAGCAATCGGAAGAATATTTCTACAGAGGGCCATCCGCGACCAGGTCGACCTGCTGCTGGCACAGTTTAATACGAAGCACAGATTTCCTGGTGACTTTTCGTAACGTAACGTAAAGAAAAACTGGTCTGTGTGAACGAGCCTTTAGCCACAGAGTAGCAATACGTTACCATGTCAACAGTTACGACGTATGTTTAGGCTTAGGAACGGCCAGAATCAGGTACGATCTTTAAAATGGGGCGAGCCCACCGCTCATTCTTTGTGACTTGAGCGAGATAAAGCAAAGCGAAAGCCGGTTGCACTATTCATTGGCAATGAAATTGGCTAATACTGCAGCGACCATGACGAATTTGCTCCGAAGCGAGCGGAAAGGGCGCCGCCATGTTTGCCGACACAACCCGGCCCTAAGCAATAGACCATTTGCTGGATCTTACGCGCAAGCTATCCAAGGAGAATGCAGGGATCGGTGTTCCAGTGCATAGCAGGCGCACGCGCATTTCCTAGTACTAAATGATTCGCAAAGTAAATAACCAAAAGAAAGCATTGACGAATCACAGTGCAAGATGCCATTTGAGTGTTTGAGCGCTTTGTTGCTTTGGAAAAGTAACTACTGCTGTAGGCCAGCATCGTGCAGGACGCGTGGAACAGTCAACTCCCTGCGAGTTTCTCCTGTGATGCTTGGGCAATAGAGCAACATGGTCTATTGGGGGCCACACGCTATTTCTCGAATTTCACGTTGGGGGCACGTCAACCCAAAACCCCAAACTTGCCCAAACGGAGTTTGGGTTCTGCGCATGCGCGGTGCTGAGCCCCTATTTCTTTGGGGCCCCAAAACTTTGGAACCCTCTATTATAAAACTCTCTATAACTGTCGTGCTGCTTCAGCTACAGGATGGGCTAAAAGCAAGCTACACCTACCAGCGTCGTGCCTGTGACCGGGGAATGGCCCGTCGAGTTCGCAGATAATTCCATTGGCGCACATGATAGCCTGGTATTTGAGGGCGTGCACTCTCTTGTGACCAGAGAAGTAAATCTTCTGATTCAGAGACGGTCGGCAGATGGGTCTTGCTGTGCTGTTCCAACTGGTGTTACCCTCCCTATTATTTGTACCGCAAGCCACAATAAAGTGTCGTTTCAGCGCAAATGTTTTGCGTTTTAATACTTTTTCACTGTTAAGAAGTTCGTTCGTTGTCCACAATGGCGCTGCATGCGAAAAAGGCGAGCGTGCCGCGTTGCGTCGTCACAAACCCAATTCTATAAGCACGCTGCGTGAGGTGTCGTTGCGTTGGGTACCCCAAAGCGTTGGGTTCCACAAAGCGTTGGGGCCCCCTATTCTAAAACTCTCTAATAAGGAGCTGTGAAACTGCGCTTGCTCCAGTAACGTTGGCCATGCCGAAACCACGATCAACTCCATACTTACGACCACTCCATCTGAGCGCTCCCTATGGAAGAGCCTGCTCCCGGCTGAGGGCCGAGTTTTAGCGCCGCCTAGTGAGAGGCATTCTCACTAGGCGGCACGAAAACTCGGTCCTCCTACCTAACTCCTACCTCATCGGGTTCTTCTATTATCCGTGGGTGCGTGCCAGCTGATTGCGCTTTATAGTTTCAAGCTCGTTCACGCAGTAAGATGTTTTTCTCTATGTAAAGGATACTGAAGGAGTCCAATTCGTTAATTAGTTTGCTTTTTTTTTTAGTTTGTGCAGTCAACACCAGATGGTAATGGCTGCGCCCTTGCGCTAGAGTGCCTTCATACACACGCGCTTTTGCTTGAGTGGTGACATCTGAGCCATTTTCCCGCCTAATCGTTTTTTTATGCATTTTGAAGTGCGCGCAATTCGTTGTGACTCAGCTCGAGCGCGTAGCTCTGGCTAATGCATAAACGCCATTTGACTGCCCGAAGTCACGCACGGAGTGCGCGAGAGCGTCACGCGCTGGCACACTCAGGGCAACAATGGATGTCTTCACCCTGAGACAGACAGACATGAGGCACACCCTACCTTGCTCCGCCAACGCCATAGCAGGCCAACAGAACCTGGTGCAGCGCGGAACAATAGGGAAAAGGAAAAAAATACCGAGTTCCAGGCCCCACCAGGAGGCGCCGCTGAAACTCGCCCTCCGGAAGGTGCGTGCTGGAGTGTTTCCAGATGGAGTGGTTGGTCGTGGCCGAAACCATGGTCTCCGAGACTTTTCGCAGCGCTGGCTGCTGTTGCTGCGGCGCGCATGGTGGCGCTCGCAACCAAATTAAACAATAAAAAAAATAGCCGCTAATGATCAAAATTACCATTATCGTCGGTCTCACGGAGCTTAGGAGCAGCGCGAAAGGGAGGAAAGGGGGGGGGGGGGCGGTGGCCGAGTGGGCTATACTCCGTTTTACCTTATGTTGTACCGCAGACAAGGCTAGAAACGCGAGCTCATGGCGTTGGGAGCTTGCTCTTAACGCAGGAGAGCTTGTGCTGCCGAGATGTGCCCTAGAGCAAGGAGCTCGCGCTTGTGGCCTTTCCTGCGGTACATCATAAGGTGAAACAGAGACAGTGCACATCAGCTCGATCACGTGGAGCGAAAGCTCGTGCTGCAGAACCCAGGGATCCTGGGCTTAAAGGAGCGGTGCAGTGATACTCCAATCGGAATGTTTTTCTCTTTACACGAGCGCACTAGCACACCTGGGATCTCAGGATACCGCGCAACGCCACTGGCCAAGAAACTCCTTTGTTGCGGTGCAATTTCGAGGACAAAATCGATCATTTCCTATTCAATCTCTCCTTTGCCAAATTTGATGACGCTAACGTACGGGGATCAGTAGTCACCCATATGACGATATTTGAATGCGGTTCGCCGATTTGACCCGAGCATTGGGCGTGGGCACTCGATTTCCGGCTCGTGGATAATTACTAGCTTCGAGAAGCATTCGGGTAGTTGGCCCGTGTCCAATCGCTGCAACGACGACAATAGCCGAGCCATAACAATGCCTAGAACTCAGCGCGTGTCCTGTGCTTTGCCAACCCCAGCGCGTGGCTATGAGCAACATTGGCGGCATATAATCCGCTCCAGATCACGTGGCCGCTTGTTCTGGCTGCGAGTTGAGGGGTGAACGGCTGCTCGTTTTTCTTAAGTTTTTTTCTGGGACTTCTATTGCGTGGGGTGAAAAACGAACGCGTGTTTCATAGGTCATTAACGTCAGGGAGCCGTTTTAAGCGGTATTTGCGGAAAGTACAAAAGTTTGCATCGCCCCTTTAATCGGGCCCTGCCCGTTTCGCTCTGGATGAACATCGTACCGGCGCGCTGTTGTGTATCAGTAGTGTGTGTACGTTAAAGACTCCAGGCTAGCAGTTGTACGTCACTGGCTAAGTTGCTCATCTATAGCTTAAAGGCAAGTCGCCAGTAGAGGCAGACTAACTCGGGCTGCATAAACATACCCACAACATTATAAATTTGCTTCCGCCTCTCGCCGCAGCACACAAACCTTTGGCAGGGAAGAAGTTCATCGAAATTTGAAGGTTTATCTTTTCAAAGCGAGAAAGGTGTAGAACAAATGTCCGTGCACGTAAGTGTAGTTCAGAAATTTGTTCTTACGCATAACGACGAAAATTCTTCTACGCCTGTTCCGCGTGCCCAGACAGTATTTACAGATGACAAATATATATTCGCCCTAAATCTGGAATTCTGAGGTATCATCCAGCAAAACAGAGCAAAGACCGGTGTAGCGAATGAAAATTACGAATCAACAGAGATCGATTTACCTGTCACTATTCTGATGAAGAGAAAATTACCGTCGAAGCTTCATGCCGCGGGCTCACACTTGACAGCTTGTTTTGAGGCGATTCTGTTTCCGTTTCTGGTTTGGTTCTAAGTGCCACATGCGAGATCTATAGAGAACTGGCTCGGCTCGCTTCGTTCGCGCGGCAGCCGAGCGTTTGGACAGGCCAGAGCAAAATGCGCAAAAAATATCGGACACCATGCCGAAAGTCCCAAGCTTTGTTTCGGAACCGGTCCATGGCGCTCAAATTCATCCATATAGATGCCGCCATTTTGGATACTTGCATAGTTCACTGTACGATGCCTGTATGCATAGCGCAGTTGGCGTCGTCAACAGGTATTTCAGCGAGGTGTGTGGCACCGTACTTCACTTCTCTAGCTATTGCGTGCGACATCATTTAAATTGCAGTCTAGCTAGATACCGAATGTGGACAAAAATAAAACAAAGTTGAAAAGAGTAGTCCTGGCAATCACGTTTCGAGACTAACTCTCGAAAAGTTTATTTCCGCCTCTGCAGGTCGGATTTTTCCCTCTTTCGTTTTGTAATCGTGCAAATAGGCTGAGACTCGTACTGCCTCCTTCACCTCAGGAACGGCATACATCTCGCGAGTCGATTGAACTCCAAAATATCCAGCCCGGTGTCTGGTGATGAACTTCTGCCCACCCAACCGATCTTGTTAGGACATTCAGATCAAAACCACAAAACCAGCGTGAGTTCTGATCTGAATGAGTATCGTACCGGCTAGACTCGTGTATACATTACTCCCCTGGTTAATGTTAAAAAAAAGAAAACCAGGTGAGCAGTTGTACCGCAATTGTCAAATATATTCCTCAGATGTCAAGCCACCTCTCACGGTCGGAACATCAAGAGAGTGAGGGCGGTTCTTGCCGTGTTCACTCGACGAGGGAGGTTCTTGCCGTGTTGCAGCAGATTTTGTCGCTTAGAGTTTAGCCATTGATGTATCTTGAGCATGCAAAATACTCGCATTAACGCAACAGCACTTCATCAATTTATTTACAACTGCATACAAGATGTCCCGGGCAGGATTTTACATAGAAATGCTTCTTTTGTGTTAGTCTCTCTTTAAAATCCGTCTGTTGAACATGTAATTTATTAGTGATGTCAAAAGGTGATTACTATAAGACATATTACTAGCACTGTACATGCGACTTATATAAAATGACATTACTTTCAGTCCCATGGCAGGATGTGGTCAAACTGTAAGGCGACGTGAACTCTGCGAAAGTTCAATGCGAAATAAATGGAGTGTTGCCATTCAAGCGTTTCTGCGTGAGGCATTTAGAAATATGTTGCCTGTTTTTTGTTCTTTAGTCATATAAATAACTAAATAAATGCCACCTTTGAGGGCCTCAATTTCTTGCGATAGCCTGTCAATAGACCCTTTCACAAATTCAGTGTCATCTATTGGCGATGTGAACGATCAAAAGCGTCGCTGTGGTCGGCCCACCACAATTGGCCGAAGGTTGACTATGACGTCAGCAAAGGATTTTTCATGGACGCAAATGCGAGGAATGCTAAGACCTTCAACTTTCACGGTGTTGGCAGTGTTGCTTTGAGAGCGCTATGATTTCAGGCTTTCACCATGCTCATTACAAACACCATCGAACTTGTTGTTCACAAGGTAATGACGTCAGGAAAGGTAACCAAACGAGGGCGCTACCGAAACATCTCACCGCTAATAGGGCCCACATTTAAGTCCACACTTTTGTAGGCTATTAGCGGTTAAGATCTAGCACCACCGGTACCTAAAGCCCCTCTATCCTGGGAAATGTAGCGCCATTCATTGTTATGGAAATGCTCGAGACACGTGCCGCGCACCACTTGGGAAGAACATGGCGTTTGAAATCTAGCTCAGTGCTGCGCTGTGCCGCCATAATTTTCCCAAGGGCTGCACGTTGCACGTGTCTCGTGCGTCGACGCACATTGCACTACTTTTGAAACATAAAGGGTCTTTCCCGGTACCCTGCGCCTGGTGCCATCGGGCGGCGCACAATGGCACCACGCGTAGAAGTGCGTCCTACATGGCGCACGCGTAGTACGAGACGCTCTCGTGCCCTGCGTGCACTCGCGCACAACACTTGAGACGCTTCACGCCACGCCCCTTCGAGGAGAAGTGCATCTGTAGCGTGGCTACAGCTCCACGCTTTCGTCATAAAGCGGTGGCAGGTGGAACTCCCCAAGAATAGGCCGGTTCACACATACAGCGGAGCGCTCAGTTAGCGCTTGGTGAGCGCTGGAAGCAGCACTCATGTGGCACCGACTTGGGCGTGACGTAGCGCTAGGTTAGCGCTTCAGCAGCGCAGTAGGCGCTCAGTTAGCGCTTCAGAAGCGCAGTGTAAGCGCTCTCACGCTCCTTCTGCCGTGCTTGCTGCTACGGAACAGCGCTTGCACGGCGATTCCGTTGTTGTTGTTTCTCCTTGGGCATTGAAAGAAGAGGAAGTAAAAGAGCCACTCTCCAAGGAAAGGGGCGGCAGATGATCCAGAGTCATGGACTCTGAGCAACTAATTGATTGGGTACGACCTCATCGCTTTCTATTCGATATGCGTGACCCTGGTTTCAAAGACACGCAGTTAAAAATAATCACCTCCGAAAGAGCTCTGTGTCTCGGTCTCTCAGCCTTGGAACAAGGTTCGCCGGATACCCGTCGGTAGCTTGGTGGCGAAAGATTTCGCGCACCCAGAAGGCTCTTCTGGGCGTTAAGTTGTCCGTGCACACACATATCCACTAATTGCGTATGTAAGACCACATCGCGTTTCTATTTCAGTGTCCCACATGTCCGCCATGGTACTGTGGATGCACTCCCAACCACAAGAACCGGAACCGCAGTGCCAACAAATAGGTCTTTTTCAGGAAGTACTTAACCTGAATGAAAGCCTCCTCTTCCCTGTCCCACTTCCGATGAACGCCCTTCTTGAGTAGGACATAGAGAACCGACAAGGTGGTTGTAATCTCCGGCAAGACTCCTGTGGTAGTACGTTGCTAGTCCCAGGAATGATCTAACTCAGCGACGCACGTCGGACGAGATATCTGAAGAACCACGTCAATGTTCTGTGTCTTGGGATGAAATCCTGTTGCGTCAATGCAGTGTCCCAAGAAATCTACCTCGGCCTTTCGCAATTTGCGTTTTCCTGGGTGCAACTTAACCCCGAACTCACGGAATCGCTCTAGAACACTTCTAGCAAGTTGTTGTTTCCTTTCATATCTGCGACGACAGCGTCGTCCAAAGATACCTGAATCCCGGGTAGTCCCTGTAGCAATGCTTACATTCATCGCTTTTGAGTCGCAGGCGTATAGAGGTGACTCCGAAAGCAAGCAGTTAAAACAGAACAAGCCCTTCTGCGTGTTCACCACGGTTAGTTGCCTGGCGTCGGCATCTAGTGGAAGCCGGTTGTAGGCATCTTTCAGGTCGATGGTACTGAAGACTTCTCTGGTATTCAGGTTGGCGAAAATGTCTTGAATTCTGGGCAGCGGGTACTGCTCTTGCCTGCACGCGGAACTCACGGTGATTTTAAAATCGCCACACAGCCTGATGCTCCCGTTCGCCTTGATCACGGGAACGAGGGGTGTAGCCCACTCTGAACTATAGTCACGAACGAAAATACTCCAACGCTCACCAGCCTTTCGCGTTCTACGTCCACCTTAGTGCGCAGCGCGTATGGCACTATGCGAGCCTAGTGAAACCGCGGCGATGCATCTACCCGCACTTGTAGACAAACTGGAGTTCCGCCGATTAACCCCAGGCCCGGCTCGAATAACTCCGAAAATTCCGTGAGTAATCGACAGTTTGTAAACCCTGAAATAAGGAATATTAATAATAAAAAAAAAAGAACGAAGACATTTTGGAATGTCGACGTTGTCATCCGAGCAAGCAGAAACAGAAGGTTCACCTGAATCAGTGTTCACGTTGTAGATTGGCACTCCCTCCAGCTGAAACGCCCGGATGAGATCCCGCCCAGACAGATTCTGTCCTGGACACCCCCAGAGGATCAGTGTGCCCGCTTTGGTCTGACCTTGGAAGGAGACTTGAACATCTAGTCGCCCTCGTACAGGTAGTTTGCCCAAGAAACAGGAGAGCTGTAGTGTCGTCTCGTGCAACCTTGTCCAGTTATCCCGATGTTTGATACAGATGAGCCACGTAACGATCCACACTATGGACCCAGTGTCCAGTTGCAACTTCAGTGTCACGCCCCCGCAGTCAAGCACTCGGTGAATCGGCTAGAATAGGTTGACACAAGTGACCGTCGAGACCCGCCCCTGAAGGGTGCACCGGTCGTACGAGTCACTGTCTGACGACTCCTTTTTGCAAAGGCATACGCTGTCATTCTGAACGAAGTGGCCTTTCGGACACGTTCTAGCAAGATGTCCCTTTTGCTGGCATCGGAAGCACCGCGAGTTCTAGAAACGACAATTTCTGAATACGTGGCCGGTTTTGCCGCACTTCTCACACCGCCCGATATTGCCATTTTTCGCATCCTGGTCGTGGTAATTCCCTTCCTTCTTTCGCCGGAATTCTTGTCTTCTCCGGGAGGCACTTACTTCTTGGTGACCTTCCGTGTTCTGTGGTTGCCGCTCCATTTGCTGGACGTTAAGCGCAGCCAACTCGGATGCCAGGGCGATTTCTTCTGCCTCCTGCCTTGTCAACGTAGGCTTGGCAAGCAGCTGCTGGATCGCATACAATGCGATCCAGCAGCATACGGCCAAGCACGGCCCCAAAGTTGCAGTTGTGAGCAATCTTTCGTATCTCAAGAAAAATTCCTTCACCGACTCACCCGGCCGCTGGCTCCGTGTGAAAATACTTGTACGATTCTGCGATTTCGTTGCGCTGCGGTGAGAAGTGATGCGGTAGTAGTTGGGCCACTTTGGAGTATTCCAGATCATTAATCCTTGTGGGCGCGCATCGTCCTGCAAGAACTATCACTGTCCGGGTGCTTAGCGCTGCACCTGCTCACAGCCCCGTACCACCCGCAATCAAACGGCTTGGCCGACCGAGCGGTACGGACGGTGAAGCAAGGGCCAAAGAAAACTAGACGCAGATCCCTCCAGGCTCGGCTGGCTAGATTTCTACACCGGTATCGTAGGAAACCTCTTCCATGTGGAAGAACGCCAGCTGGAATTCTATTGGGTTATAAGATTCACTCACGATTTGACAATGGAATTCCCCGAGCAACACTTCCGGCAGATGAGACAACAGCCAGGAAATTCAAAGCTGACAAGACGGTATGGTAACGGAACTGCGGAGCCGAAGACACCTGGAGGCTGGGTGGGGTCCAAACGACAGAAGGTTCCAGGATAGTGTTCCTACGAGACACTGATAGAGACCCGCATCGGATGACGACCAGATGTGGCCACGGGTTGCTCCCAGCATCTCAACTTCCGCAGAGGCAGACGTGGGCCCACAAACCATGGACACCGAACGTGAGCCGACCAATTGTTCCAGCCCCAGGAAAACCGGAACAGAACGAGAGGTGCAGCCGAATCATCAAGAACCATCACTGCCTCAATGTCTTCAGACTCCGCTGCTCCTGAGGTTGACGAGGGTACGCCAAGCAGCTCAACACTTCTCCCCGTAAGGGGGAAAAGTGCTATGACGGAGGCACAACGTCCAAGACCACGTAATTCAGTGCCTCGTCCGCACTCGTGGCCGGCATGCAGGGTCACGCGTTTTTGTCTCGTGGAGTACGGGACCGAATTCCAGACACGACGGCACACCAATAGACCGGCCGTTCTTTTTATATTTCGGCCTACACTACTTCAAATAGAACGGACGGTGAGCCAGGTACATGGCTCAATAGGAAATCGATTGCTCTATGAATCGGAAACACGAGGGATGTTTTTGCCATTATCTGTACAACATGTGCAGCGAGGGAGATTTTTTTTGTCGTGTCTCCTGCACAATGATTACCTTTTCTTGTTTTGTGCCAAACAAGGAATAGGCTTCTTCCAAAATTCAAAGCGCCCCATCGCGGCGAAATGCCACCAAGTGCATTCTGGGAACTAGTTGGCCACTCAGTTTCGGTTTCGATTGAGCACCTTTAGTTTATGCTCTCACACCATGACCAAATGCGCTGCTTGCGTTTTCGATTAATTGACTTCCACGTATGAACAATACTGTTATTCTCAAGCGATATAGAAGGAAGACTGGGGCACGTTTCTTGGTTCCCGAAATGCCGGATATTGTGCGTGCGTGTGCAAACGTAGTAAGACGCGGCTTAGTCCCTCACCCCATGATTGTATCTTTAAGCTCAAATTCAATAATCCTGTCTAGTACCGGTTAACCACAAGTGAAGTTTGGTCACTTTGAGCCATGCATGTGTTTTGTTTGCCAAACGTCCGCTTTATGTTACAAAATTAGGCAAAACACAAGCCGCATCCTCAGCTATGGGTCCTCACAGCTTGTCAGAGAAGCTTCATACACAACCAGAAGTCACCGGCTAGCTTTCAAGGACCTTGCCTTCACCACAAACCCAACCCTCATGTCCCATTGCGAGCTGACCACCATTCTCCCTGTCTCCGACCACGCAGCCCTCCTCATAGAAGCCCTCCACTACCTACCGAAATATGGCCGCTATGTCAAGGTCATACAGCTCTTCAACAAAATAGACATTGCGCACCTCCAATAGCTCACTCATCTTGCGCCCTGGATTATGGTGTTATCGAAGGAATCTCCAGACGACATGTACAACACTTGGCTTGACTTCATGGGTGCTACCAGGAAAGACTGTGTCCCAACTCGCCTTTTCTTTCGCGCCACCCCTGAATCATGCGAGAGATCATCAAGCTCAGCCGACTCAAGAGGCAGCTTTTTCAGAAAGCTAAACGCAACGGAAACCCGCATGACATTTCAAAGACGAAAAGCCCCCAGCAGCACCTAGAACCGCTTATCCACACGTCCCGCACCTCCTCTGTGCAATCCGTTGGCAGCAAAGACTCAGAGCGCCCTAAACTATTCTGGGCATAAATGGACTCTCAAAGTCAATCAAAGCTGTCTACACAATTCGTCTCTCAGGGAAACACAGTTACGGACCTAAAGCCTATCGCTGACCTTTTCAATGTGCAATTCTCCCAGACGCCGACAGCTGACCCTCCACCCACCCCCACCACAACCGCTGCAAGCGTGGCTGCTTTCAAAGCTCCTACACTTTCAGCGTCGTCCAGAAGCACCGAGGACACTTACCAAGCTCTTCAGCGTCTGAATGCATACCAGTCTGCTGGCCCTGAATGCATCCACCCCGCTCTACTCAAGGCTTAATCCCCACAAATCACTCCAATTTTCACGGCAATGTTTAACAGATTTCTGTCGGTTGCAGTCCTACCCCATGGAAAACAGCGTACGTCACCCTTCTCTTCAAGGGAGGCGGCGCTTGCACTGACGAAGTGTCCTGCTATCGCCCGCTCTCGACAACCTCTGCTGTCTGTCGTACCATGGAACGCGCCCTTTCAAAGCAACTCTCTGATCACCTGGAGTATTACAACCTCTTTGCTCCTCATCAGTATGAATTTAGGCCAGCGCGTGGCTGCGAACTTGCTCTCGCGGTGCATACCATCAGCGAGCCCTTAGACAGTAAAGCCCCCTGCGAACTCGTTCAACTCGATTTCCGTCAAGCCTTCAACAAGGTTAGCCACGCACGGTTGGCAGAAAAGCTCCCTCACTTTGGTATCGAAGGAAATCTTTTCCGGTGGCTAACCGATTTCATCACTTCTCGCCAGCAACGTGTTCTCATTTACGGCTGTAAGTCCCTCTCAGATTGTTCAGCTCTGGTATTCCCCAAGACTCTCTCCTGGGGCCTGTGCTGTTCAACATGTTCATTAATGACGTCACCACCAAGTTCAAGTTTCAACCCCTTCTGTATGCCGATGATCTGACCCTCATACATCCGATTCAAGCAACAGATTCGCCTAGTCAGCTTCAAGGACACAGTGACAGAATTACTAGATATTCTGTAGACAATTGACTACCTGTGATCCACCATGCTCATCACAAACAGCCATTGCAAACACAGCGGCCAGCAAAGCCTGCAAATAGCCAACCAGCCCCGGAAACGGGTTTTTCAAACAAACCTCCTGGGAGTCACCCCGGACTACCGGCTCAAGTGCGATGTTCACATAGACGCAGTTATAGCTCGATCACGACGCATCCGGGGTTTCTCGCAACGTGTCACTTGTGGCGCCGGAGCAGACGCTCTTCGTGCAGGGTGTCGAACCGGAACCGAACCGAACCGAAAACCGGAACAGAACCGTTATTTTTAGCCGAACCGGAACTGAACCGAACCGAAATCTTCGCCGCCATCTTGGAACTGAACCGGAACCGAACCGAAAAAATATAACGGTAACCGGTTCAAAACGGTTCAAGGTAATTTAATTTTTATTTTTTGTTAGTATCACAAAATGAACATATGGGAATAAAAAATTGGCGGCTGTATTTCTATCAATTGATCAGAACGTCATATACAGAATTGCAACGTATGGTAAATTGTGGGTTTTCGTGGCGCTTTTTTTTGGTACTATGATTAACCACGTGTCACGTTGTCACGTGACGTCATGGTGTCAATACATGTTGTCAAGTAATGTCACGTGACCTCGTGACGTCACGTGACTCACTGCGTCAACTCGATTTAATTTTAGAAAGTCCCTAGATGTATTAACCTTGTTGACAGCGTGACGTAACATGACATCACGATTTTGCACCGAGAGTCATGTGACACCATGACGTAAGCGATTTTCATAACCCCTAGTCGAGTGCTCGGGTTCATGACAATCAGCATCGCCAAACATTCGGGTAACGGCTCATGTTCAATTAAATATGATAATAGCCCAACTCTAAAAATATCTGAAGCTCAGCCCAAGCTTTTGCTTTCCAAACCCTAGCCGCCTAGGGCATGACTATGATGAACACTGACGGTATATAATTAGCGTCAGATCACGTGGCCGCTTGTTCAAATTGCGAGTTGAGGAGGGGATCGACAGCTGTCTCTTTCCTTTATTTTTTCTGCATCTGCTATTGCGCGGAGGGGAAAACTAATGGATGTTTTCGCAAGCTATCAACGTCAGGGGTTACTTCTTAACAGTATTTATTGAAAGTACAAAACAAATGTTGCAAGACCAATTTTACATCATTGAGGCACCCAAACATTTTTTCGTTGTTGCTGAACTGCATCCGAAAGATGTCCCCGATAATAGAAGTATTGAAATGACTAAATGCGACTTATTAATATGACGTTACATAGAACTACATGTGTGTACGGAAGGAATACCTAAAAAAAACAAGATTTTAGTGACCTCAGAAGGACAGCCGAACGTTGGCAGTCGCTGTAAGTCTCACACGAGCGTCGTTCTCAAGTTATTGCCCAAGTTTCGACCCCCTGTGTATTTTGCTTAAAGAAGCTATAAAAGATTTCTATACATCACTAAATTCTACTCAGGATCACTCCCTAACGTTAATAAGTGATTGAACTTGGCTTTGCTCTTTTTTCTAGGCAATGGCAGTCGCTAAAAAATTAGAGAAATATGAGCATCGTTCATCCCCTCAACTCGGAGCCAGAAGCGGCCACGTGGCCTGGTGCCTGTCTTATGCCGCCAACGTTAATCATACCCCCGCGCTGGGGTTGGAAAGGAAGAAAACCCGTTCTGAGCTCCAGGCATTGCTAGAGTTCGGCTATTCTCATCACCGCAGTGGATGGACACGAGCCACTACCCAAGTGTCCGCCGAGGCATTGCTTGTTACGAGCCGATGTACAGTACTCACGCAGTTCTCCTGTCCAATCCATGAGCCGCGCATGACTATATTCAAGCCTAGAGAATTGTTAGAGCGCATGACTATTCAAGCACAGGGTTGTAAAGTGAGGGCCCAAAACAAGTGCAGGTAAAACCGAATATAACATTAGCCTTCCGAGGCAGTATTTCGCGAAGTTTCGAGCTCATAGAAGCTGATGAAATGTGATTTATACTAAGATTTTAAGAATCTTTGTCTGTCCTTCGCCCTATTTATATAAAATTATAAATTTCATTGCGTGCATCTTTACGCATCTCTTTATGCAGTAATGCGTTCTGTAAGGGATTATTTTGGAAAATAACATTAATTATCTCTCTCTTTTTGAACATTTCATGTATTTGACTTCCAATCTATCATGTGAGCACAGAGCCCTTTCTGGCGTACCCTGCAACCCGATGTTTCACACTGCCAATCAGCAAACAGAAAAACACTTTTTCGCAGACTCCACAGCTCGCGTAGTTTCGAGTATCGTCCTTCCGCGTCGGTCTCAAGCGGTTATGTGAACTTTATAAAGTAAAATTTATTGATCGTTATAAAACTATATTTAATTACTAACTGAATATTTGACAACATAAATAAGGCGCCGACCATCCTAAAGCAATGCCTCCCTAATTATCTGAAAGGTGTTCCGCCAGTCTTTTCCGGCGTTTTATCCTCGAGAGGCACATTGTAAGTGATATGGGACAGCCTTACACACATTCCTGATTTTGAAGCTAATTTAAATAACTATGTTTTCCTCACTCATATAACTTCTCAAACGTATAGAAGTCTGTTATTGCCTCTTTTATGTGGTGAGCATTACTTTTATGTGTCTGTGGGGTGGACAAAACAAAGTAAACAAGGGCGCGCGGCGGAACTATGACGATTACGCACGCAAACCGTCAGAAAGTGTCCAATTAAGTAGCTGCCATGTGTAGTAGAACGTGAAATACTAATCATGTTGTATTACACCTGAGACTGCGGTGGATGAAATTGGAAGAACTTTCAGTAGAAGGAACAGACACAGAGAACGTCTCAAACTCAGCTAACCGATTTATTTCTCAAACAGCCTTTAAGTACCCGCGGAACTTTTTCCCAACCACACTCTACAGATAAACTCCTTTGTTGCAGACATTTCGAACCGGATGGAACACGCACAAACGATACAAAACAACCCCACTTGAGACGAGGACTTAACAAAGGGACAAAATACTACTTCGTTTTACTTAACAAAAAAGAACCTTGGAGGACGTTTAAGCTTCGCCTTTAAAAGTGGAACGCGATAGCCTTAACGGGCCTCGTTTGCATCGCCTTCTCATTTGCCGCGAAAGGGTGCCTCGCGGGGCCTAGTCAAAAGCGTCTGACTCGCAACCGAAGGGTCGTGGGTTCGAATCCCGCCTAAAATTCTTAATTTCTTTTTTGTTTTAAAGTAAAGGAATTACTTTAAAAAGGGAAATCATTTGAGACATACGGCGACCTTTAATTCGCATTACATGTCACGTTTTAATCACTCTCATTCCGCGCGTGATGTCACGTTTCACGTGAGCATTGTGGGTTGTTTGAAATTCTTGCGCGAGGGCATGTAGCTCTGACGTCACCACCCTATCGACCAATCAAAATTTTCCAGTCACACCACCGGCATCGGGTTTCCTGCGGCATGAGCTCCTTAAAGGAGCGGTGCAACAATATTCAATTGGAATGTTTTTCACTTTACACGAGCTTACTGGCACTAATGGGACTCAAGGATACTCTCACGCAACGCCACTGGCCAAGAAACTCCTTTGTTGCGGTGTAATTTCAAGGACAAAAGCGATCATTTTCATTCAATCTCTCCTTTGCAAAATTTGATGACGTAACGTGGGGATCGCAAAACACCCCGATGACGATATTTGAATGCTGTTCATAGATTGGACCCGAGCATTGCGTGGGCACTCGATTTGGGCTCGTGATAATTCCTAGCTCGAGAAGCATTCGGGTAGTGGCCCGTGTCCAATCGCTGCAACGACGACAATAGCTGAGCCATAACAATGTCTGGAACTCAGCGCGTGTCCTGTGCTTTGCCAACCCCAGCGCGTGGCTATGATCAGCATTGGCGGCATATAATCGGCTCCAGATCACGTGGCCGCTTGTTCTGGCTGCGAGTTGAGGGAATGAACGCTGCTCGTTTTTCTTTAATTTTTTTCTGGGACTTCTATTGCGTGGGGTGAAAAACAAACGCGTGTTTCATAGGTCATTAACGTCAGGGATCCGTTTTAAGCGGTATTTGCGCAAAGTACAAAAATTGTTGCATCGCCCCTTTAACGCTATCAAGTTAAAATCATCAATTAGCAAGGGTGATGCTTATTTGCAAATTAAATTGACCGGCATCTTGTCAAGAACAAACCTCAAAGCCAGGCTATGCCAGCTTCTCCTGAAGAAGATCGACGAGCGATCTTCTTCTCTCAAAGCCGTAACCTGCGGCGTGCCTCAGGAGTAGCATACTGGGCCCTCTGCTCTTCAACATTATATAAACGGCGTGGTAAAGGTTAGTACTCTTGCGCAGTTTGTAATATATGCCGACGACACCAGCCTTTTGTGTCGGGCGTAGACGCAAAAAGCTTAAATATTAAGGGGAACGATATTTTCGCGCAATTTTGCAGATGGTCTGAGGTAAATGGGTGGTTATCATTTGAGCCCGTTCTCGTTTCGCCCTTCTCACCTGGCCCTTCTCAAAACAACCATTCTCTAAAAGATCTTCTCTCTCGACCCGTCGCATTTGGCCCTTTCCCGGTTCGTCCTTCGCATTTCAACCCTTCTAATTTGAGTCCGTTCTCGTTTCGCCCTTCTCACTTGGCCCTTTTTAGGGTAATATTAATAAATACATTGATATATTTTGTGCGTGTGTGTGTGTGTGCCACGCTACAGGCATACTCTCTCTGCTATGGATTTTAGCAGAGCGTCGAGGTCGTCGTGAAAAGCTACTAGCTGACAATAAAACAAACCAACTATTTATCGCAGCCATATCATATTCCGAAATGTCACGTTGTTTGAGGTCTCTTGACTTGGGACAATGCCACCACTTCTATAATGCAGTGGTTCTCAAATGGGGGTCTGCGAAGGCATTCTAGGGGTCCGCGAAGCCCTGCCTCTTCAGCCAAACACGGCTATATTAGTTGTCTTTCTTCACGTTGAGAAGAAACGTTACAATTTTCGGGTGAGTACTCCCGTGTGTATGTCCATGAGATAAGCCTACTTCACACTAGCAATTATTTATATTCATTTATTAAATCATTATCATGATAAACTATACCTTTCTATTCCCCTCACCCCGAACGGGTTCCTCCATCATCTCCGCCTTTCTACAAGGGGTCCGCGAAACATCAATGGTTGAGAACCACTGCTATTATGTATGCTATTTCTGTTCAAACAAAGTTCATCGCTTTTTTTTTCGTTTGCTTAGAGGAAGGGAAGCAGGCATCATTGTACGAAGCTCAATGCGTACCTCTACACATAACATATATCTGATGGCAAGAAGCCGCGAAGGCATAATGACGTTAGAGGCATGCCGAACTAGTGCCATTCGGTCGTAGCGCGAACGGGCGAAATGAGAATGGGTCCAGTTGCGAAAAACACGATTCGGATCTTATGAAAAGGTTCAAACGAGAAGGACCAAATGAGAATGGGACGAAATGTGCAAGGTTCAAATGCGAATGGGACGTTTTGAGATACACCCGAGGTAAATTGCCTTAAAATTAATATAAACAAAACCAAGGCACTCGTATTTCGGTCATTGAATAAGTACGTCTCCTTCACTAAATCCCTTACCTTAAGTGGTACAGTAATCGATATAGTTAAGCACCACAAAACGCTGGGCGTAATTTTCTCTGAGCATCTGTCGTGGGATCGCCATATTGATAATTTGGTCAGCAGGTTGTGCAGATTCATTGGCGTTATTAGAAGATACCGCCTATATTGCCTGTTAACATTAAACTCATGATTTATATGCCCTTTTCCAGTCTCATATAAATTATTGTCACCTCGTGTGAGGGCACAACAACAACTTCGAAGTTAAACAAAATACTGTTACTTCAAGAAAAGATACTACGCATCATCGCGGATGTACGCTACCTATATCACACTAAACCGCTGTTTGAAAAATTCAAGATTATTGTCTTTACAAATATGCACGTGTATCGTCTTTTGTATGCTTTCTTTATCGGAACAAATAAATTCATTGAATTTTTTTGGCGCACCTTAGACTTGAATAAAAAGGAAATCTCGATCAGTATGCGCTGCTCTGAGATATAGTATGTTCCTCATTTCCGCACGAATCATGCTTTACAATCCCTTCGTCATATGTTACCTTCTCTACTCAACAGGTACCACCTAGAAAACATAGATATATACTCTCTGACTAAAGCTGAATTGTAGACGTGTTTTATCTAACGCGGATGTCTCTGTATGACATTTTTCTCTTTTTCTCGCTTTCGCATAATAAGCTTGCTGCCGAACGTTCCTGCGCCCTCACTTGCTTACTCTGTTTATTGGTACTTAAGTACATGCCTAGTTGGTAAGATAAACTCTATATGTTGTATAACGAGTCTTTTCAATGTACAACACTTCTCAGCCAGATTGCTATGCTTGTTTTGCGTTAGGGCCCCAGACTAGTCAAGTTACCATATGGTAGCTTTTAGTCTGGAGGCCTGCCAGAGTAAATTTCTGGAAATAAAAATTTCATTTCATTTCATTTCATAAAAAAATGTTCACTTGGGCAAGCGCTATTTTGGGCCAGATTCGATCTGAGGGCGAAGGTGCGTATAGATTAGAGTGAACAATTGCGATTACTCCTTGCTGCATGATTTGTCGCATGCATGCGGTGCTGAGTGTAAACAATGTTTGGTTAGAACAACAAGCATTTTGATTGCCGCTCGGTGTTTCTATAAAAAATAGACTGAAAGGAATTATTCTAAAACTTTTGAGACATTTTGACACTTTGATTGCTTTTAGCTCAGTTGTGTCGTCATCTTATACATATTGTGAAGCGTATTTCGTAAACCACATTTCATAATATATATGGCCACGAGGTGCTAATTTTATAATTTTATGTGATGTATTTAATTCCTTGGTTCAAGGACAGAATCACGTTTTGACTTTTAATGCTGCGACACAAAGTTGTACCAATCACAGGTAGTTTAGGCGAGCTACCACACTTCACGACAATATTTTATACCGTGTAAATAAATCAGCTTGAACTTTAATATTTTACTTAAACACGAAGAAAGGGCAAGAAAATAGAGAATAGTTCTAAATTTCAATCTGATCTATTTACAGGTATGTACCAACAAGCTCAATTCTTCACTCTTGTACTGAAACACTTTGATTCAGGTAAAATATATGTTACTGGCCAACAAAGGGATGTTGAGTCGTATGAACACGACGTTATGTAAGTTAATGAATGTAGATTTTATCCTACTCTTGCGTCAAAATTAAAGAACTGAATTTCATATTCTGGTACCTAGATTCAAAAGTAAATTGCACGTGCGATCGAAGAGACTATACAGTTAATCGTTTCACGGCGTAAATGGTGTATATGGCCAGAACAACGCGGAAAATATATTCTCAATTTAGCGGTTCAAACCGGTTAGAACCGGTTCGAACCGGTTTGAACCGTTATTTTTTGCTCCCCGGAACTGAACCGGAACCGAACCGAAAGCCGTGAACCCGAACCGGAACCGAACCGATAAAAATTTCGGTTCGACACTCTGTCTTCGTGTACTGCCATAACCTCCTCTATACTCACAAAGCCTGGCAGTTCGACGACGGAGCCATAGAGTGCCCGGTTGCAGATTTGGAGCGCGAGGATCTGGTAGCACAGGCCACCAAAGATCCATTTCTCGGGGAACCTGGACGTCAGCGCACAACTTTTGCAGCGGCGAGGACCCGAAACACACTTGTTCGCTCGGGAGAAGTGTGTTTCGGCGTCTGGCCGCAGCGGGGCGCCAGTCACGTGGCTCTCCTCTCATCCGTTGTCTGCCGCTCCACCTTTTCCATTTCGGCGGCCGCTTCTCGTGGCGATCTGCCAGGTTTTGTCAGTATATAGGAGGCTATAGTACTGTACACTGCGCTCGTGAGGCCGCAGCTCGAGTATTGCACTCCATTCTGGTTCCCTCACCAAGACACTCGGCTGGCCAGATTGGGGAGTGTTCAGCGACGTGCTGCCTATGCCGTGGTCCACAGGGTGCACCGCCCCACTTGTGCTTACAGGGATATGCGTACTCCGGAGTTACACTGTGCGGTGCGCAAACAACCCCTCTGTGTGCGACGTAAAAAAAAAAAACACACCTTTAGCGAATGAAGCGAAAATTGCATATCACGCATATACAACATAAAGGACAGCATTCGTTTCAATAAAGACCAAGCACAGAACAATCATCCGAACTGCATAATTGATGATAAGGCGTTCCTAATAACAATACGAAGCACGCCGCGCTCACCGCATACGTTTCCTGGTAAACAATACTGTTGCGCAAGCTGCCGCGGCAACGGCAGCTTGTGACGTTGGGAGTGACGTCACTAGCCTTTCATATATAAAACGTTTTAATACAGTGAATTTACTTTTCTTTCGTCAATCATTTGGTATAGACCCTTTTGCTGTTTACAAGCATGAATCGCCTCCTGCGTCCCAAGAGACTTCCTGTCGCTCCGTCTTATCAAGCCTGTCGAGCTCAGTTATGTCGCCAGCAGTGTTGGGAAGTACTTTATGTACATTGTACTTAAAGTACTACTTCAAGTAGGTTTAGGAAACTTGTACTTTACTTGAAGTACATTCTCTGAATATGTACTTGTACTTTACTTGAAGTATTTTTTTCTGGTACTTTTCGAGGAAAGTACAATTTCCGACTTCAAAGTACATTCCCCAAATTTGGTTTTGTTAAATTTGTATCACGAAATGATGCTTTGTCAACTCCGAAGATATACTGGGAGGGATATTCTACTCTCACCAGAGACGTGAGCAGGGGCGACGCATCGCTCCGCTTGTTCTGGGGGCGGCTTTCCAGTAGCTTTCTGAACTCTCGCAACTTCTCGGTCGGTCAGCGCAAGCGTGGAGGTTTAAAATATTATAAGAGCAAAATTAATCGTAATCTAGCACCTGAAACTGTGGCGCGGAACAATTAAACTTTCAAGTCGAAGAAAAAGACAACATAGGAGAACGTAACAATATTTTGAGACATTCTCTATTGTCTTTTCCTTCGACTTGAAAGTTTCTTATTTTTTTCGCACCACAATCTCAGGTGTCACATTATGCTTAATTATCACCAACTCGCTTTCACACTCTCTGCTTTTGTTGTTGTTTTTTCATTAAAGAGAGTACATTCCTCTATGAGAGGATTGCTTGCGGAAGCCAAGGGGCTGACGTCATGGTCTCTCCTTGTACATTTAACCCCCTTAGGTGTATCAACTAGTGTAAGTGGCGCCAGATTCAGAAGAGGGACTTCTGAATTTGGCTCCATTCCTGAAAATAACTACTCGATGGCCACTTGACTTTATCAAATATTCGCCGCTGTTTTTGGAAATAGGTCACGCACCCCTAACTACCCCTGGGCAATGCATACCAGTTAAAAATAAGTGTATAGGGGAATTAAAGGACATCATGAAATATTGTGTTAAAATTATTTTACTTTGCTTTTAAATTACATTGTAGTTATAGTACTTTACTTCAAGTACATTGCACCCAGTGTACTTACTCCTTTACTTAAAGTACATCACGTCTAATTTACGTTGTACTTTACTTGAAGTACCTTTTAGATGTACTTTACCCAACACTGATCGCCAGTGCTAGAAAGCATAAATGCGACACGCACATCAAAGTTAGAGATTTAACGAGGACCCTCAGCTGGACAATTTAACGTCTTGGAGAAGGCAAATTGTATAAATTTTTGTAATCTATTGTATAAATTTGTGTATTTATTCTCATTTTTTGTATTATGGTTTGTTACTTGCCCCTCCCCTCTGTAATGCCCTCGGGCCTTGAGCAGGGTGTCGAACCGGAACCGAACCGAACCGAAAACCGGAACAGAACCGTTATTTTTAGCCGAACCGGAACTGAACCGAACCGAAATCTTCGCCGCCATCTTGGAACTGAACCGGAGCCGAACCGAAAAAAATATAACGGTAACCGGTTCAAAACGGTTCAAGGTAATTTATTTTTGTGTTAGTATCACAAAATGAACGTATGGGAATTAAAAATTGGCGGCTATATTTCTATCTATTGATCAAATCGTCATATACAGAATTGCAATGTATGGTAAATTGTGGGTTTTCGGGGCGCTTTAGTATTGACACTATGATTAACCATGTGTCACGTTGTCACGTGATGTCATCGTGTCAATACATGTTGTCAAGTAATGTCACGTGACCTCGTGACGTCACGTGACTCACCGCGTCAACTAGATTTAATTTGAGGAAGTCACTAAATGTATTAACCTTGTTGACAGCGTGACGTAGCATGACATCACGGTTTTGTACCGAGAGTCACGTGACACCGTGACGTAAGCGATTCTCATAACCTTTAGTCGAGTGCTCGGGTTCATGACAATCAGCATTGCCAAACATTCGGGTAACGGCTCATGTCAATTAAATATGATAATAGCCAAACTCTAACAATATCTGAAGCTCAGCCCAAGCTTTTGCTTTCCAAACCCTAGCCGCCTAGGGCATGACTATGATGAACACTGACGGTATATAATTAGCGTCAGATCACGTGGCCTCTTGTTCAAATGGCGAGTTGAGGAGGGGATCGACAACTGTCTCTTTCTTTTTTTTTCTGCATCTGCTATTGCGCGGAGGGGAAACCAATGGATGTTTTCGCAAGCCATCAACGTCAGGGGTTACTTCTTAACAGTATTTATTGAAAGTACAAAAAAATATTTCAATACCAATTTTACATTATTGAGGCACCCAAACATTTTTTCGTTGTCGCTGAACTGCATCCGAAAGATGTCCCCGAGAATAGAAGTATTGAAATGACTAAATGCGACTTATTAATATGACGTTACATAGAGCTAAAGATGTGTACGGAAGGAATACCTTAAAAAAAAAAGATTTTAGTGACCTCAGAGGGACAGCCGAAGGTTGGCAGTCGCTGTAAGTCTCACACGAGCGTCGTTCTCAAGTTAATGCCCAAGTTTCGACCCCCTCTGTATTTTGCTTAAAGGAGCTATAAAACGATTTCCATACATCATTAAATACTACTAAGGATCACTCCCTAACGTTAATAAATGATTGAACTTGGCTTTGCTCTTTTTTCTAGGCAATGGCAGTCGCCAAAAAATTAGAAAAATATGAGCATCGTTCATCCCCTCAACTCGGAGTCAGAAGCGGCCACGTGGCCTGGTGCCTATCTTATGCCGCCAATTAACGTTAAAAGAATTTGGCTATTCTCATCACCGCAGTGGTTGAACACGAGCCACTACCCAAGTGTCCGCAGAGGCATTGATTACTACGAGCCGATGTACAGTGCTCACGCAGTTCTCCTGTCCAATCCATAAGCCGCGCTCGACTGTCGTTAGGCGGGTGGTTTTGATCGCGCAATTACGACATCAATCTTTGCGCAGGCAAAACTAAAAGAAAGTCTAATTTTATCCTCGCAATTTCACCACGACAAAAAAGCGTCTGAATCAGTGGCGGCCTGTGCAAGTACACTCTTAGTCCGGTAACGGCTAATGAAACGGCTACAGCCTAATTAGGCGTGACATACGGTGGATTTCGGCATGACAAGAGAGTGACCCTGAAAGTAGCCATGACAGTCCAGCGTTTCCACGTCATCCTAGACCACTTAGGCGTTACAACATCATTTATAGCCGTGGCATTAAGAGCTCCTCACATCATTGGCGTTACAAGCTGTTTCTCACGCTGATAATGTAACGCCGATAGAACGAGTAACGGCTAAATTCAGAGCACACAAAAATAATAAACATACAATTACAAAGTCCGGGTCTCACCGGAGGCAGCGTGCGTCGGCAGTGCTACGAGCAAAACAAACCGACAAAACGCCGGTCCCGGGGCCCGAGCACGGTTGACCTTGAAGGTCTGGCGCGAGAGCACTCGGTTAACGACGGCTAACATGACGGAACGTGTTAAGAGGGACCTCTCCATTATACGTTTTCAGGGGAAGGAGGGGAGGGCGAGTCGGCGACTCGGCGATTTTTGAACTAACCCACGGCTTCTTTTTTGCCACGAGAAGGCGCGCACCGGAGTGTCGAACTCGGATTCGGTGCCTCGACATTGTCTTTGTCTCCGAGCTTACGGACCGGAAGGAAGAGTTGCGCTGCGATGTTCACGTCTGCAGACATTCGTGGCGTAGTGCGCGGCCATTGTGAATGTTGCGACTGTCAGGAGTTTATGAGAGAGACAGGTTGCCCCAGTGGAAGTGGGAACGTTGCATCTCCGTTCGGCTGGTACTTATACTGTGGTCACGCCTGCAAGCATGGGCATCTTGAGTTTCTAGGTGAGCGTTTGGTTATTTTTAAAATAACAAATTGTGCTTAAACTTGCCGAAAACTTTGAACCTCGCTGGATTAATTTGAGGCTCCGCAACATCTGTCAGAAAGTCCAACTTCAGAAATAGAACGCCGTTTCCTGTTTGCATTCTGTTCACCCTTAAAGACCAAAGGCTTAAGCATCTGATAAATATAAAGAACGAAAATACTGTGATGTACCTCACTGTCGCCACTAATCATGGAATCAAAACTTTTTTTACGTCCGGAATAAATTGTTGAAACACAGTTATTCTCGTTTTCGACTCTTGTTTGTTTATTTCGAGTTGACATACGTTTTTCGCATACAGTCTCTTATTTGTGCTCTGACCGCCATAAAAAAAAGCAATTCAAGAGACTGTGATGTTTTTTTGCTCAAGAAGCGCAAAGCACGCGGGGATAATACTTAGTCATTTGTCCCTTTGCAGTTCACATTTCGAATGCAAAAGCGTTTACCGACATTAGCATTTTTGAACAGATTACCCATCGAATACCGCCTTTTTGCTTTTTAGAGGATGTATATACGCACAACGTTATTTTTGATTATAACACCAATTTTCATTGCGCCCAATTGGCTATTAGCCGTTGCGAGGGGTTACATTTTTTACGTCAATTTAAGCCTAAAAGTGTCAGCCCCTTTTAACGCCTAAACGGCGTCACAAAAGTCACGTCAATATTGCGTGACTTTTGTAATGCAGATATCTGCGTGACATATAACGTTGCGAGTAGCCGTTAAAAAGTGGCATATTTTCACGCACAAAATAGCCGTTACCGAACTAAAATAGTAACACCTAAACAGCGCCACAGAAGTCACGTTAATATTGCCGTGACTTTTGTAACGCCAATATCGGCGTGACATGTAACGCCGCGAGTAGCCGTTAAAAAGAGGCACCTTTTCACGCCGAAATAGCCGTTACCGGACTAAGAGTGTATACTTGGGCCAGACTAGGACCGGTACGCCTCGGAAACGTCATGAACATTCCAACCCGATATCGTTTTAGGACCGCTTTAAACTTCACGGGTTGCAAAATAAAAGCAATGAAGGGTTGCTGTTAACAAGGGACAAATAAAATTGTCGAATTAGCACACACAAACAGAGGAGGCAATTCCTCATAAATACTTTCAGCCTTTCCACTCTGGTGAAGAAGGAAGACCAGCGAAGCTGTACTATGGTGGGAATGAAGTGATGGCCGGTCACAAGTCGGCAAGCCAGAGTGGAAAAGCTGGAGAGGTTGCCGTCATCTATGCGCGACGGTGGCCAGCAGACAACCGGCCAGCCGGTTGTCTGGTTGCCGTCGTCACTTATAGATGGCGGTAGCTGTCCAAAGTTTAGTGTCATCGTTTGTTTGCTGACGGACACGATACTGGGGAAACTAGCCCTTAACAGCTCCGCTGTAAAAAGAAGTGTGTGTGTGCGTATGTGTGTGGGGGGAGGGAGGGTAGTTTTAAAAACATACTGTGTTGTAAAGGTTCCTCTTCCCCGCATCTTGCCAGAAAAGCACGTTTTTGTCGTGCCAGACGCTCGCGCCGTTCCTCACGACGATGCACTAAGAATAATAATACGTGTCTTTCAAATACTTCGCTTTCACTGAGCTTGAACCTCCTGCAGCGTGCATTTTGTATCACCGAATTGATTTTCTCAGCAAGAAGAAATCACAAGGACCACCAGCCTATAGTTGATAACGTCACGTGAATACAATGGAAACAGTTCAGCTTTCTGGTGAAATGTGATGTTCGCAACACTAGGAATATATCCTAATTGTAAAGTTGTGCAGTATTTATAGCAGTCTCGCGATGATGAATGGCAGCCTAGAGAAATGTTAGAGTGCATGACTATTCAAGCATAGGGTTGTAAAGTGAGGGCCCAAAACAAGTGGAGGTAAAACCGAATATAACATTAGCCTCCCAAGGCAGTATTTAGCGAACTTTCGAGCTCATGCAAGCTGATGAAATGTGATCAATACTAAGATTTTAGGAATCTTCGTCTGAACTTTGCGCTATTTATGTAAAGTTATGAATTTCATTGCGCGAATCTTTACGCATCTCTTTTTGCAGTAAGGCGTTCTGTAAGGGATTATTTAGAAAAAATAACATTAATTATCTCTCGCTTTTTGGTCATTTCGTGCATTTTACTTCCAATTTATCATGTGAGCACAGAGTCCTTTTTGGCGTACCCTGCAACCCGTTGCTTCACACTGCCAATTAGCCAAACAGAAAAACACTTTTACGCAGACTCCACAGCTCGCGTAGTTTCGAGTATCGTCCTTCCGCGTCGGTCTCAAGCGGTTATGTGAACTTTATAAAGTAAAATTTATTGATCATTACAAAATACATTTGATTAATAACTGAATATTTGACAATATAAATAAGGGGCCGACCACCCTAAAGCAATGCCCTCCCCCCCCCCCCAAATTATCTGAAAGGTGTTCTGCCAATCTTTTCCGGCGTTTTTATCCTTGACAGGCACGTTTTAAGTGATACGGGACGGCCTTACACACATTTCTGATTTTGAAGCAAATTTAAATAACTATGCGTTCCTCACACATATAACTTCTCAAACATATAGAAGTCTGTTATTGCCTCGTTTACGTGGTGAACATTACTTTTATGTGTCTGTGGGCTGGACAAAAACAAAGTAAACAGGGGCGCGCGGCGGAACTATGACGATTACTCACGGAAACCGTCACAAAGTATCCAATTTAGTAGCTGCCATGTCGTAGAACGTGAAATACTACTTCGTTTACTTAACAAAAACGAATATTAGAGGACGCTTAAGGTTCGCTTTTAAAAGTTGAACGCGATAGCGTTCACGGGCCTCGTTTGCATCGCATTCTCATTTCATTCTCTCTTCTCATCAAGCGTTCTCTTCTGATCAAGCGTGCCTCGCGTGGCCTAGTCAAAAGTGTCTGACTCGCAACCAAAGGGTCGTGGATTCGAATCCCGCCTAAAATTCGTAATGTTTTTTTTTTCTTAAAGGCAAAGGAATTACTTTAAAATGTGAAATCATTTGAGACATACTGCGACCTTTAATTCGCATTACATGTCTTGTTTTAATCACTCTCATTCCACGCGTGATGTCACGTTTCACGTAAGCATTGTGGGTTGTTTGAAATTCTTGCGCGAGGGTATGTAGCTCTGACGTCATGACCCTATCGACCAATCAGGATATTCCAGTCACACCACCGACATCGGCTTTTCTGCGACATGAGCTCCTCAACGCTATCGCGTTAAAATCATCAATTAGCAAGGGTGACGCTCATTTGCAAATTAAATTGACCGGCATCTTTTCAAGAACAAACCTCAACAGGCAAGCGCTATTTTTGGCCAGATTCGATCTGAGTGCGGATGTTCGTTTTTTATTACAGTGAACAATTGCAATTACTCCTTGCTGCATGATTAGACGCATGCATGCGGTGCTGAGTGCAAACAATGTTTGGTTAGAACAACAAGCATTTTGATTGCCGCTTGGTGTTTCTATAAAAAATAGACTGAAAGAAATTATCCTAAAACTTTTGTGACATTTTGAAAATTTCATTGCTTTTAGCTCAGTAGTTTTGTCATCATTACATATATATTGTGAAGCGTATTTCGTGAACCATACTTCATGATATATATGGCCACGGGGTGCTCATTTCGTAATTTTTTGTGATATAATCAATTCCTTAGTTCAAGGACACAATCACGATTTCACTTTTAATACTGCGACACAAAATTGTACTAATCACGGGTATTTTAGTCGACGTACTACACTTCGCGACAACATTTTATACCGTGTAAATAGATCAGCTTGCATTTTAGATTTTTACTTAAACACAAACAAAGGACAAGAAAATACAGTATAGTTCTAAATTTCAAGCTGATCTATTTACAGGTATGTACCAACAAGCTCAACTCTTTACTCTACTTAAATATATGTTACCGGTAAAAAAGGTAAAATATATGTTACCGGTAAAAAAGGTAAAATATATGTTCCCGGTAAACAAAGGGATGTTGAGTCGTATGAACACGACGTTATGTACGTTAATGGCAGAATTTCTTCTACTCTTGCGTCAAAATTAAATAACTGAATTTCATATTTTAGGTACCTAAAAAACAAAAGTAAATTGCACGGACGATCAAAGAAAGTATATTTAATCGTTTCACGGCGTAAATAGTGTACATTGCCAGAACAACGCGGAAAATATATTCTCAATTTAGCGGTTCAAACCGGTTCGAACCGGTTCGAACCGGTTTGAACCGTTATTTTTTGCTCCCCGGAACTGAACCGGAACCGAACCGAAAGCCGTGAACCCGAACCGTAACCGAACCGATAAAAATTTCGGTTCGACACTCTGGCCTTGAGGGTACTGAAATAAATAAATAAATAAAAGTTGGTTTAGAAGAACGTTCGAAATTTTTTAACAGATCTCGCGCTTATTCGTTTTTTTGGCGTGCAACCCCACCCTTGGTTAGTGTGATTCTGAACCAACAGATGGCGGTGGGATCGCCTTCCAGGCCTGTACATCAATGCGAGAAATCATGTGTGGTGGCGCTTCGATACAGTGGGGTATTTTTCTATACCCTGAATTTGGCATCCCTGGTCCCTTGCTTGTTTTTCTCCGCACGAGCTTTCTTTGGAACGCGCACATCTGCGCCAGTTCTCGTGCAAGGGGGCCAGTTGCCTACGCCCCGAGCTCACGTCTCCAGCAAATGTGGGCAGAACAAAAGGCGAAAATCGTCCTGAGCCAAACGGCGAGGCACATGCACAACAAAACCACCGACGCGTTGAAAAATATAAAATTGCCTGTGCGCCGTTATCGGAGATTTCAGAGGCCAATTACACATATTTCAATGTGATCGGATTCATATTGTCACGAATGAAGGTGACGAAAGGACGAACAGTGAACTGAAAAATAAAGGTTTAATCGGCGAACTTGTGCCAAACAGAATAAGTAAAGAGAAAGAACGTCGAGGCAGCAGAAAAGCAAGCGGCGATTCGGCAGCGTAACAGAGAGCGAGAGCGAGACTGACTCGACAAGGTCGCGGGCAGCTGGTTATCTACAGTGCATCACTATCTCGAAAGTTCGGCAAAGAAGGTTCGAGCGTCGCGTGCTCGGGGCGAGGATGAACTGTCACTTCCGAGAACAAGAAAGCAGGGCAAAAGACGTCTGGTGCAAGAATGAACGCGAATCTTCTAGAAGTTCGTGACCGAGCGTTGCTTTCTCGGCTCTGCGGGTGGCAATATGACGGGCCGACGACCCTTTTGTCGTGCATGTGTTTGGCTCTTTGTAGATTTACAGGAAAACGTGATGACGTGATAGACTTGGGTTTCCGAAATTCTAGCTTGAGGAATTAACTACCTAAAAAATCAAAACAAATGAACTATTTTTTGGGCGGTCAGGTGTCTCATTTAGGTAGCTGGGTGTTTATTTTGACCAAAACCACGAGACTGAAAAACACAAAAAATGACACTCAGGTTTAGATGTTGAGTTTGGTAAACCCAAAGTAGGACTGGTGCGGGAGTCATAATGAAAAAAATGCCGAGGTTAACAATTAACTCACAGCAATAAATGATAAGAATTAATTTTAATACGAATCCAGTGATAAATGCAACGAATGGCCAGGCAAAGATTCTGGGTCTGTGGATAGCTTTTGCACATAGTTTAAACAATGTACAGAGTGTCACAAAAAAAATTACGTCTTTTTTTTATTGCAAGAATAAACATAGGCATCGCCGAACGCTCATCCTCCGCCCAAAGGTAGCGCTAGAGGTCACAACCAGATGTCAAAGTTTCAGCCCGATCCGATACCTTATTCGAAATTTATAAGTGATTTTCTGAAAAGTTCAATGGGAAAATGGCGGCCGACGGAGTTTTCCAATACATGGGGCTCTATGGCACCAGAAACCGAAAACGGGCAAAAATGGGCTCCATTTTCCCATTGAAATTTTCAGGAAACCACTTATAACTTTTGAATAAGGTGTCCGTTCGGGATGAAACTTTGGCATCTGGTTGTGACCTAGCGCTACCTTTGGGCGGAGAATGAGAGTTAGGCGATGCGTAGTTTATTTTTGCAATTAAAAAAAAACCCTGTAAATTTTTTTGGTGACATCCTGTACCAGTTTTAATTTAGTGATTTATGCGCGCAAGTAGTGGTGTGCATAAATGAAAAAGATGCAAACGGGTAGAGTTTGACGTTGTATAAAATATAGTGTAAGCACGCACATGGTACGCTGATTAAGAATGAAACAGCCCTACATTTTACACTAGCGTTGAGCGTATCGAAAGTTAAGGGTGCATCAAAAGCTAAAGCTTGTACACATATATACTGCTCAGGCCGTTATGTTTGAATACTCATAGTACTCTATTACCCTCAGAGTTGGTGTAAGTTGTCTCCTGATTGCTTACAACAGAAAGAAGGAAACATTCTAACTCTGGGTTGATAGAAAAACTCCACCTGTCAATCATCTCGGCGCCGATTATGAGTATTCACTGCCTACCAACGGTCGCGTGCTTAGAATGAAATTTTCCCACGTGATTTCATACAATCGCAATTGTTCTTGACAAACAACAATGTTTACTCAGGCAAGCGGTCACATGTGAAACTTAGAATATTTTATATTGATTGTGGCACACGTGGCAAGTTGCATAGGTTTTTTTTTTACAATCCGCGAAATAGAATTCTCCTGGGTTACCTTGGTCTCTAATGCATGTAGCACACAAAAGAGCACGAAATGAATCGCAGTGGGAAACGAATACAATAATGATAAACAAGTGTGTAATCACGCGAAAACTGAGGGCATTGCACATATACAGAAGGTAAGCTTTGTTTCACTAAATACATTACCAGTAAAGTATTTGGTTTTATCGTGCGAGCGAAGCGGAACATACAAGTGCGAGCATAATGCCCTGAACTACACTTCCAGTGAACAAGGGCACCATCCAAAGCATCGAGCTCGCTTTTATAGCTTTTGGTGCGCTCAAACCTTTGAAAACACAATTATAATCAATTCTAGTATTTCAATTATTTTTATTAAGTGCGCTTTTGTCTTTTGCGTTCACGTGCCATTTTCTTAGTTATATAATATTTTTCCAGAAGTCCGACATCTATAGTCTGTTTCATCACAAGTGAGAGCCGCATAATCAAAGATGTAGACAAAAAAAAAAAAAGAACGCGAACACGCGAACACACATTAAAAATTCAATGTAACGGCGCATTCAAAATTAGTTGTCAGTTTTTCAGAGAGCAGCAGTTTCGTAGGGCGACATTGTCACCCGTTGAAGATTATAAAAAGAGCAGTACAACTGTTAGCTCGGGATCTTTAACGTGCATTACGCAGTATATGTGGCACACGATCGCACGACGGTAGGATGCAGATGGGCGACTGAACCCAGGGTCCCTGCTAAAGCCCCTTGATAAAGGCGTTTTTTACAAGTACCGCCAACCATTGTTGTGGAAACGCGCAAGACACGTGCCACGAGCGGGTGCTCCGCCGCCATTCGCTTTCAAGGGCCAGTCATTTTAGTGCTGGGCCGCCATTTGCCTCCAAGGGCCGCTCGAGAGACGGGCCTCGTGCACTGGCACATTTGAGGTTACTTGAAAGACCGACGCAAACACATCGAGGGGATTTAGTCCCTACAGGTTCTGCAGCGTGAGCTCCGTGCTTTGAACGGAGCTCGCGCTCCAGCCTTTCTCCACGTGCTCTGATCTGCGGTGCCACCACACACTCGGCCAACGATCCCCCACCGCACTTGGTTTAGCCTGTGAGCTAAATGAGCTACGCTTAGAGTATCGGCACTTTTCCCCCGATATTGTTGTGGGCGCCGCCATCTTGGTGGTTAGTAACAAATCAAATGCAACTGCCGATCGTCATGATTCAAAAGTGCGGTGTCAGGAAGCTCACGTAATATTGCTTTGCTTTGTCGCGAACTGTTTAAACATTTGTGGAGGACGGAAAAGCGTTTCCTGCGATTTCAGATAAAGCTTCAGATAACTGACAACCATCATTTTAAACACCAAGATGTGTATGAAGCGTAGCTTATTTAGTGCCTCTAGTTTAGCCCGACCGCATAGGCACAGAAAGAGAACGAACAGCTTAACCTCACGCTCTTGGCGCTGCTTCAGAGGCTCCATCAGCCCGTAGCGTTGGCTGCGCTCAGAACTAAGGTGAAACAAAGCAAATATTCAGATCTTAGGGTTTCACAAGTCAAACCAACAAAAATCACTTAACACGCCCAAATAAAAAACAAAAAAAATTGCGGGTTTATTTTGACTAACTGGAGATCATTTGACGTGCAACCGAAATCTCAGATTGGCCTCCGGCCGATATTTAAACCCGACAAATATGGATTCATGAGCCAGCGCGTTGGCTCAGAGACACTGAGACGATTTAATGTTTTGTGTTTTGTTTTAATATCATTGCCACTTAAGAGCCACCGAGGTGGTTTTTGAAACAAAATATAGTCAAACCATTCCGACAAGCATAGTTTGATTGCGAAAATGATTTTTGCAAGTGATAAAAACACTAAAATGTTTTCGCATACGTGGCGGAATCTGAAATGGCAGAATGCATTTCATGGCGCCCATTTCATTTGGATCGCGTCGGGCATGTGTACCGAGGCACAGTAGAACGCGCGCAAAAGTAGCTGTGGTGCACCCGCAGCCTCGCGCTTGTTGTTCTGACATCTCTGGCTCGCTCACTGCGGGCATCCAGGCATCTGACACCCTGACATCTGGCGCTTTTTCTGTCTTTCACGTGGCGTTCCAAGCGGCACACGACGGAAAATGCACATCAAGCTGTTCTTGAACACGTGTCGCCATCTGTATTTTATCTTAAGAAACTACAACTCGCCGTAACTGAATGGGAAAAGTTTGAGGTCTTATAACATTCTTAACGTGTAATATATCAACATGGAAGTTCTGGAAAATGTAATATCGAAGGATGCTTCATAATTTAATGTCTCGTTATTTTGATTAGTTGACGTGATTCCGTTTTTATAGCGCCATAAAATATTACCATTTTAAACTTTATTTTTTATTTTAAAATATACATTATGTGTACAGTTTGTTGCTTATTTTTTAATTTATTACATCCAACCGAACGCTCACGTAAAATATCGTGGACGATGGGACGCTACAACTCGAGAAATAATTTTTTCAATATTAGAGACTGTGGTCTATTAAAAGCTGAATAATTAACTAACAACTAAAAATAACCGTAATATCGAGACATTAAAGTATTGTTGAAAAGCAGCTCTTTGTTTTGACATTTACTTTATAATTGTAAGATACATAGAAAGAAAGTTATAAGCCATCAAAAAAGCACCAAAACGTTATGCACGGTGGGGTTGTACCTTAAGCTATGCAACAATTTTTGTACTTTGCGCAAATACCGCTTAGAACGGATCCCTGACGTTAATGACCAATGAAGCACGCGTTCGTTTTTCCCCCACGCAATAGAAGTCCCAGAAAAAAAACTTGAAGAAAAACGAGCAGCGTTCACCCCCTCAACTCGCAGCCAGAACAAGCGGCCACGTGACCTGGAATCGATTATATGCCGCCAATGTTGATCATAGCCACGCGCTGGGGTTGGCAAAGCACAGGGCACGCGCTGAGTTCCAGACATTGTTATGGCTCGGCTAATGTCGTCGTTGCAGCGATTGGACACGGGCCACTATCCGAATGCTTCTCGAGCTAGTAATTGTCACGAGCCCAAATCGAGTGCCCACGCAATGCTCGGGTCCAATCTATGAACCGCATTCAAATATCGTCATATGGGTGTACTGCGATCCCCACGTTACGTCATCAAATTTTGCAAAGGAGAGATTGAATGAAAACGATCGCTTTTGTCTTTGAAATTACACCGCAACAAAGGAGTTTCTTGGCCAGTGGCGTTGCGTGCGAGTATCCTTGAGTCCCACCAGTGCCAGTAAGCTCGTGTAAAATGAAAAACATTCCAACTGAACATCGCTGCGCAGCTCCACTAAAACGTTTCACCGACATTTTATGCAGCGGTGTTAGGGTGGGCTTTGTTACATTCTTTTTATGAGACCGGAAGTTCTCTGGGACGTCAAAGACTAAGAGCACCACCTGGTGGCGTTTGCCATGAAAAGGGCATATAGTGCAGTGGGCCATCGTTGCAGGTGATACCACAGCATCACTGGCCAACCACCTTCACAGCGTGGATTGGAGCCCTGAAATTTTCTCCCACGAACTGTCCAGCTTTGGCGCTCCCGTCACCGCGCTCCCGCGAGAGGCTGCACTCTAAAAAAGGGTGTAGTGGGTACACCCAAAGGGGGGTGTAAGTGCTGCCACATATACTACACCCACAAAGGTGTATAAGTACACCCCCAAGGCGAGTGCATGCATACCTGTCTTTAAGGTGCGCATATGCTTGCACCCTTTTATACACCTTCAGCATTCGAGGGGTGCACATATACACTCCATAATGGGGGTGTGTAACTACTCCTTCCTCACACCCTCACTGTCGTTTTTTCGGTGCGCAGGTACACCCGAATTTGGGGAATGTAAACGTGTATTCCCTTTTGGTACACCCACGCAATTTTCGGGGAGTACAGATACACCCCACAACAGAGGTCTACTATTGCACCGTTGTTTACACCCACCCTGCTCAATAGGGAACATAGATACACCTCATTCAATGGTGTACCATTGACAACCTTTTGAAAGCACCCACACCTCAGGGAAACCCACTTAAGAAATGTACGCGCCCAGGTGGTTTCAAAAAGGCGAGTAAACAGACACAAGGGTTTGTTTTCAAAATCTCCGTAGAAGTTTGTTAGAGCAGCCTATTCCGTAAACAAGTACAAACGTGCAGAAGCAATCCGTAATATGTAGAAGAGTGTACCGGGTGGAACAGAGGGCAGAAAGCACCATAGCAGCACAGAGTTGAGCCAGTCATTGGCCAATGGCTGGCAATGGTCTTTGGCCAGTAAGCGGACAGGCGGTGGCCAGAGGCGCGGCCGGCGACTTCGGTTCCTTACCTGGCCATTGGCCCAGTGGCCACTGGCCACTCGTGCCATCCGGTCAAGCATTGGCCAATGAATGGCCACTTTCTGGCGACTGGCCAAAAGACCATTGCCAGGCATTGTGCCATTGCTTGGCCAAAATACGAGCTGCATGGGCAGTGTTCTTTAACCGACCGGAAAATTCGGTTTCTCACCTATCGCGCTGGCGACTTTGAGCAGCGTTGCCCACAGATGGTGCATTTTTTCGTAAAATTTGCAAAGAACGAACTTACCTGAGAAAAAGTAAAGAAAGAAAAAGGCTTAGCTCCTATGGAAACGCAGTGACGCCACCGGTCTGCAAACAACACGGCGCCGTTTCGCACGGGAGACAAGAGATGGCGCAAGCGGTCGCGACGCCAACTGCCGCCAACGAACGAGCAGACGACGCCGAGAGCCATCGTGTTTAGCAGACAAGGAACTGCAGTTCCTTGTTGTTACCGCGCCTGTTTTTGTTTCTGTGACTGTCGCCGCCTGCGGAACGCGAGCCGCTTTTGAGTCGAAAGGATCGTCTGCTAAAGTGCCGGCTCTCGGCGCCGTATGCTCGTTCGTTGGCGGCGTTCGTTGCGCCATCTCTTGTCTCCCGTGCGAAACGGCGCCGTGTTGTTTGAAGACCGGTGGCGTCGCTGCGTTTCCATAGGAGCTAAGCCTTTTTCTTTCTTTACTTTTTCCTCAGGTAAATTCGTTCTTTGCAAATTTTACGAAAAAAATGCACCATCTGTGGGCAACGCTGCACAAAATCGTAGCGCGATAGGTTAAGAAACCGAATTTTCCGGTCGATTTAAAGAGCCTGCCGTCTCCTTGTTTCACCCGGTATAGCGGAGCTGTTACACAACTAGAGAAGATTACTGAGCAAACAAGAACCGGGTGATTCTTAGGCAGTGTCTATTCTACCCGCAGCCGGCAGAATTGTTTACCCGAAGTTTCTGCCGGCGGTCTGCCACTCACATGGCGATACAATCACTTCATCGAACGGCGTTTCGCATCGACACGCGATATTTCATAGACAGCTCAAACTAACTTTCTTATCGTAGCTTCCTTTTTTCTCTTTATGTGCTGAGTTGCGCTTATAGTGTACCCGCGAAGTGACATGTACGGGTGGCACAGGTGGAGTAAAATTTTTGTAATGAGCCGCCGCAGACTGTTTCCACGAAGCGACGTGAACGGGTGGGCTGGGTCGGTGAGCACGCGCCTCAGAGACACGCGCGCGACGAAATGTCCCTACAGCGTGCATTTCGCGTAACGAGTGACGATGAAACGTTAGTGTCGACGGAAACGTGTCTACGAAACGCGTATCAACGAAAAGCTGTCCATGAAGCACGTTTTCTCGAAACGCTGGGAGGATAACAAATTCAGTATTCTACCTGCAGTTATCAGATGATTGGTAGACAGCTAATGTCAGGCGACTGCCGATAGATTTTTGAGGAAGTGTTCTCCCGGCTGCTGGAAATAGCCGCTGCCCTAGCTTTCGAGGTAATCGAACGGAACGGTCAATTGCTGCAAAGGAGTAGGTAGCAGCGCACTTGCGATGAAAATACCGGACTTGTACGTACATCCGGTAGATATGTCGGCACTGGGCGCTGCGGAACCACACAAACCGCCTGCAAAAACGAAAAGTAAAGGGGACCGTGAAGATTCAACACGACGTGCAGAAGCGGTAATTTGCCATACCGAACACCAAACGCATACATCATGAATTCCTTTGGGCTTTTTGAAGAAATCGCTTGTTGCCGATGCACGCGTAGGACTTTTCAAACACTGGAAGCCTTGGTACACTCGAATACGTTGTCGCGGACGAAATCTCCGGCAGCCCCTGCTGGTCGCAGCACAGCACACAAGAAACATAGCCGGGAATCAGACATTCCGGGATTGGAAAGAGCTGCTACGTCACTCGTGAAAACTTTACCGCATAGATCACACTCCTGCCATTACCCGCGCCCAGACAGCGGAGTCAAGGGATGAAAAAGAGATCCGGGTTCGACACTTGGTCCGGCGACTGTCAATCTTCTTCCTTCAAAGCTTTCAGCTTAGTGGAGAGAAAGAAAAAGAGAGGAATAAAGAAAATAACAACTCCTGCAAGGCCAAAAGGGGAAAGCCCTCGCAAGAGAGCTTATCTTCGGGGTTATTCCAGCAATGAACACGACGAAAGGATTCGAACCCTTCTATCTCTGTAAGTCCTGACCCAAAGTTAATAGCGCAGTGGGTGCTACTCGTGGCGCATTGGCAGCCAGGCAGGTGCCGTTCTTCTGCCGTACCTGGCCTAGGAGACTATAGTCACGTGATCCTACTCGGAGACCCGGTGGCTTAAAACACGCATAGCGTCTACTCTACTGTCAATACCGAGTGAACAGAGACAGCTCCATACTTCCTAAGAAACTGTCCGACTCAAAAGTGACCTCCACAAAGGGAATCCAAGCACAAACAGATCGGGGCGCCTGGCTAGCGCGGAGGTGCACTGATACACCTAGAGTGTTTTTAAGGGAGAGGAGGAGCTGCTCATTGTTCGGTGTACAAGTACACGGGCTTGGTAACTTTGCAGGTGCAGTTTGATACACCTGACTACACCCTTTTTCTTAGAGGTAAGGTCTATGCGACCTAGAAGACATAAGGACAATCTGTCGTCAAGCCGTACAGCATATTTGTATATAGTAGCGTGTCTTACCTATTTATTATTCCCTTTTTTAGCTCGGTGTACTAGGCCTTCTGGCACAGGGCTTTAGGCCTTTCTAGTACACCCAAACCTCCTGGGGCGCAACAAAGATTATTATTATTATCACTCTCATATCTCAAGCTGAGCCCAATGTTGGCGGAATGAATCATATCTCCAAGTCGAGCCCAACGTTGGCGCATGAACTTTTGAGGAAATGCAATAACTTCGACCTTGCTACTGCCCAAAAGTTACTATAACTTTTCATCGTATCATCATATATCTGCCACTCAAATTTCATGCTAAATGGAGATTACGTTTTCGCAAACGCTCCTCGCCTAAGCCTTTTGAACGAGCTTTAACGACGCCAAAGATCTGTGTCTGAGCAGCGTGTCTGAAATTACCCGGAATACTCAGTCAGAAAAGAAAGCAAACATATAACAAATCTTAGGGCCATTAGCAACCACGAAATACGCTTTGAACCCTTTAGTACGTTTGGCTCACCCATAGGAATTCACGCCCGTACGCGACGTCCGGTAAACAGTGCGACATTCTTCACGCAAGTGCTCGGACTGTTCCTTTTTAAGAACGGTTTGTATGTGCGAATGTGCCTATCTGATTGCAGGATAACTTCATGCGCATACAGATATTGAATTGGTAGGATGCAAGCGGGCGGGACTTCATTTCATGCGGTGCTGCGGGTCAGCGTAATAGGTGTGCACGAATTTGGCTTTTCAAGGGCGTCGAAACAAGTAACAAACTTCCTTACCAGCAACATTATTGTAAAGGTGTGAGCTCGCTGTATGCCGACTTAGTAGGTCACTGCAGCGTGTTGACTCGTACACAAGCAAGATCCCCGAGATTCACAGCATTGGCTCGTCCACATATATCGAAACTCTAGCAGAAAGGCTCAAGTACAAAAATACATTAATCATGTGCCATAGACAAACTTTGCGTGGTTAAGGCTTGTGCTAAAGCTTCGATGTCTGGCCATTTAGGTTAGCAATAGAGACCAAAAACGATGCGTTCGGGACCAGGAAACATAGTCCGCGCTCTGTGTGATCTCTTGCCGACGTGTCGATCAAAACCGAAACCGTGCCACTCGCCTTCCTGGCCAACTAGTTTCCAAAGTGCGATGGGCGCAGTGTTGCAGTGCAAGGAATTTATGGAAGTAGTTTATGCAAGCAAAGCAAATTGTTGTGTGTATATTTATACAGCCGGAAGTTAGTCTGCCTCAGTGGGCGTCTGGTGTCTCAGCTGTAGATGAGCAATTTAGCCAGTGCGGTACAACCGCTAGCCTGGGGTCTTTAACGTGCACCACACAGTAGTGATACATGACCGCACGCCGGTACGGTGGCTCATCCAGATCGAAACGGGCAGGGGTGGGGCTCGAGCCCAGGATCCCTGGGTTCTGCAGCGCGAGCTTTCGCTTCACGCACGTCGAGCTGGGTGTACGCTTTAGCCCACTCGGCCACCGATCCCCCCAGTCTATGAGCCTCCAGCAATAAAGTTTCGTGAAACGGGTTGCGCCGCGTTACGGCGACTTCTGGAACCATTGGGGTGGTAGGTACGCGGCCAAGCAGTGCTGCGATCATACAGTTTCTGTGGTTTTCCGCCTTCGAACCTCTATCGAAAATGCCTTACAGTCACAATTGCTGCGACATCGGATTCCAGCAACAGCCCGGTGAACACAAGAGGGAGGGGGACACTTCTCCACTTTTACAGGTTCCAAGGAGACCTTACGGTAATGGGAGAAGAGCGCTTGGGTCGCCGCGGTTTGTCGAATCAAGTGAGTTTCTTTCAATTGAATTTGTGTTCATAATAATATATTTGCGCTTAAGGCAGAAATGTTTTACTATTATTCTATTTTATCACTTATCTGGTCCTAGAGCTCGCAAAATGCAGGCGTTTCACACCCCACGGTCGGTGAGGAGAGCAACGTGCTTCACGGTCTCTCCTAATCGAAACTATGTTTTCTTTTGTTTTTGTTTTTCTTGTTCTCAAAGACGATATGCTACTGGCGTATGAGCCTCTAGCGAGAGGCTGTAATTTATCAAATTAGTTGAGGCTCTTCCGATTAAAACCATGTTATATTTACCCTTCTTAAATCTTAGGTTTTCTATCAGTGGCAGTGGCACTCCAGCTACTGAGCATGAGACCGCATACAAGATGGAGCGAGCGAACCGGCAGGCTCGAGTCCAGAACGTGCATTAACAAAATGGTTCGTTATTTTGCTGCTACATTCTACATGAAGCCTCCATGTTGCTACCACAGAACAGAGTAACCGACATGTCGGAAAACAATGGCCAGTAACACTTCTTCCCTCAAAGAGTGGGCCTGTAGTCGCTTAGAAACCTGCCAAGCAAGTCAACGCCTCGCATGTGCTTGTTTTATTGCCGGATCAAGTTGAGCTGTTGCAGTTGAATTATCCTAGCGGAAAACAATGTTCAGTAACACTTCTTCCCACAAAGAGTGGGCCTGTAGTCGCTTAGAAACCTGCCAGCAAGTCAACACCTCGCATGTGCTTGTTTTATTGCCGGATCAAGTTGAGCTGTTGCAGTTGAATTGTCTTGCGTTATGTTCGACTATCGCCGGTCGTGTTTACCATTGGATGAAAACTGCCATTGTTAGTTGGAACACATACACATCTGTTGTCATTCCATTTCACAGCACGCACTTCTCCGTCACAACGCATGTCCAACTCCCCGCGTACTTTCCTGCTGGGCAGCTGAGCTTGCTAGAGCAGCGTCTCAGCTGAGACTGGGGTGAAAGAAAGCAGTGCAAAGGCGGGCGCACGAGCGTCTTGAGACGCGGCTTGAGTCCCGCTCAGCCCGTGCGCTGGCTTTGGCATTGCTTTCTTTCCCACAGGTTTCAGCTGAGACGCTGTTTCTGCAAGTCGGCCCTGGTGTCTTTAAGCGGGCACTTTTTTCAATTCTGCCTGTCTTACACTTTGTGTTGCTGGGAAGCCCCGATGCTTCCGCTCTTGCAGAATACAGTGAGAAGTAAAGAAGTTGTCCATGAATACAGAGAGGTCAGTGGGCACGAAAACACATTCCAATTCTGACAGAACCATACGACTCCCCAAGGGCTCCGATCTGTCTGCTTCTCAATTTTTTTCCGCAGTAGATGTCAACGCTGAAAGGATTTCCTGATAATTAACACATCATCCACTGCTTATACCAAAAGCGAATAGGCTTTCTTCTGGTGAACATCTTGCAGCTGTGACGCCCGAAGTACGGAACCATTTGCTCATCTACATTGGACTCTGTAGCAAACACGCAGAATTCCACGAGGCTTTTGTTGACCTCGTTTAGCAACGGGCGCAATCTGGAAATATTTTCTTCTTTTCTGGTGCTTTATCGTCGGCAGCGTGGAGCTGTCATTTTATTTGAAGAAACCTGAATCTCCTCACGACGTTTCCTACGCTTACGTTTCCTGCCTTAGACCAATACAAATCTTCTCGTGGTAGCGAGTGGTATCCGGTCAAAAAGAGAATGCCGAAACATTTGTAGAGGTCCAGTTTTTGTCAGATTGTAAGTGTAATTGATTGCGTGATTGTGTGATTTGTGAGACTGAACTGGTGATTATTGTTCTGGCGTGCATATCTGTTAGTCTCGGTGATCAACAGTTCTGCGACTTCGTAACTGAAGAACGCCTTGAATAAGTTTATCGGGCTCATGTCAACCAAATCAGGTCATACAGCGCGAAGTGAATCGAGCACAGCAGGAGTGATGGCGTTTGAGAAGATCTCGTGCACCTGCCAGTCCGGTACGTCAGCCTTTTAGGGGCGAAGCTCCTTAGGGGCTAGCCATGTCCGTCCGTCCGTCCGTCCGGCGTCCGTCTGGCGTCCAGTGCTCGTGCTCCTGCTCGTGAGCTCACGTGCTAACGTGCTCGTGCAGGAAAAAAAAAGATAAAAAAGAACAAAAATGATGGGAAATAAATGTTTACGCAGTCGACAGGATTCGAACCTGTGCGGGGAGACCCCAATGGATTTCTAGTCCATCGCCTTAACCACTCGGCCCCGACTGTGGGACGAGTAGGGGCTCTGAGATGTGGTAGTAACTCAAGAGCTGGGGTTTCTGCCATGGATGAACGTCTATAGAGGAGAGGGTGCTGCGGTCAAATGCGTATATAATCGTGTTAAACTTTGCATGCGTTGGCTCAACGTTTATAGACGAGAGGGCGCTGCGGTCAAATGCTCAAATGCGTATATAACCACGTTCCATACCACACATTCTCTTTCTGACATGGATGAAAACGAACGAAAGGCTCGGCATGCTGCGGCTCAGCGTCTACGCAGACAAGCACCACCAGAGCTTCGCCCCAATCAACATCATTCACCACGTGGAGATGCGGTCAATTATTTTTATAGAGCGGAGCTAGTCCGTCACTCAGTTCGCAGGCGACACTTGGCGGCAAGTCATACTTAGTCCAGCATACTTAGGCGGCAGGCAACGGTCGGCGGTGAGAAATACATAGCCCTTCATGTAGGGTCCGAATTCGTTTTCGGGTCCTTTGATCGAAGCTGGTAATCGGGGAGAAATCGGTCTTTTCAATAAATTATTCTGAAATTCGGAATATTCGGGTTATATTTAAAAGCATGCAATTATAATTAGCAATAAAGATCGTCTATCAAGATAATTTGGCTGGTTTTCGGTTGAACACGCTGTGATATGAGATAGCAGCAACACGGAGAGTAGACGTAAAAAGAGATACGGAACAGAGCGCTTCTTACAACTGACGATTAATGCTATAGAAGGAGAAAGGAATTGCACCAAGATCATTTGGCGGGATTCTATATATTAAATGTCAGTTGTAAGTAGCGCTCTGTCCTATCTCTCTTTCTACGTTTCCTCTCCGTCTTGATCTACCCATATTACGATAGAGATAACTGACCAGTTTTAATCAGTGCTGGGCAGAGATACTCGACAAAGTAATCGGGAATACAAATATTGAGATACATGTATTTCAAGGCCCAAAATACAGATACTGAGATGCTTTTGTCTTTTATGCAAGGGATATCCCCTAGATACTCCTGCAAAAAAGGCGAAAAAGTATTTCGGAATATAGATACTTATAGAATTACATTTGTTCCCGAACGGTGCTACGAGAGGAGGGTGTCGTTCGTAGCGAATGCAAATGATAATGTATGCTTTGCTCCTCTTTTTGTATCATTTTATGCAGTTACCCTTGCCTCGAACTCTTTATTTGTCATTACTGCCTGCCTTTAAAAAAAAAAAAGAAAAGAAGAAAAAAGAACCATGTCATTCCCGGTGAGCCATCTAGTTACTGAACGGTAAAGACTGCGTGCCTTGCTTGACAAATAGCGTCTGCACGAAATGAACCCTGTTTTACCGTGAGGGCGCGTCCCAAACTGTCGTCTTATTTGCTTCTGAGTCACCCATAATGTGGGGAGATTAGATAACAGAGCCGTACCTTTTCTACACTCAACTCCTTTACAATTTTTTTTTTATGTTGGTGACTGTGATGGATTACGTTATAGGGAGGGTTCATATTATAAATTTTAAAGCACCTTGCACGAAACATGTTTTTATGTTTTAAAGTATCGTAAAAAACGGCAACGAATGTGACGAGATACCTAAGCGTGGCAAAGTATCGCGATACAAGCGATCCATTGTAAATGTATTTGACTACTGAGATACAAATACAATTTTCGAATGTATTTTGATAGAGAGATACAGATACTCCATAATATATCTAAGAGACTATCGCGATACATTTGTATCGCGATACTGTCCAACCCAGGTTTTGATTTATAAAATATATTTATTAACGCACACAAGATAATATTGAAGGATAATATAAAAGCAGTCATATACTTTTTTCTAATTCTTCGTAAGTCCTTGTTACCTACATAACCCTTTACAGCCGCATCATGTCTGTCTCTATCCTAGACCTGTCCGGCCTTCGGACATACCTGAACTGAGAGAACGTTCTCTCAACATCACAGCTTACGTACATTTGCTATGCAGAGCAATATCACTTCAGCTCAACAAGGACAAAATATTTGCTGTTCCAGTCTAAACAAAGTTCTGAGAGCAGTTTTTCACCCTTCTTTCTTCTGTTTTGTTGCGCTGGTACAAACGGAAAGGGAAGAAAGGCAAAGGATACCTCATTAGAGACAACTTGGAGGCTCGATCTATGTCATTGCAGCTCACTGAAGCCAAAAAGCACGGTTCCTCTGCTTCTTAAAAAATATTTTTGGAGCCGAGTGATTTAGAGAAGGGTAGAATTCAATTTCCGAATTCGGAGAAAAATGGAGTTGAACTCGATTTTCAAGAAACATGTTCGTAGCGTAAATATAATAATAGATAAAATATATCGGGTTTTACCCGTAAACGAAGGACCCTAATCATACCTAGTTTGCGGCGTGCACTGTCATTGCCACGATGGCGAACCGACAGTGTGCACCGCTTTTTCTGGGTGTTTTTGTTGACCTTGAAGGCCTGCCGCGAGAGTGCTCGGTCGCGGCTGTCTATTAGTCTAGAGTGGACGGTGACAAGACTGCGCACATTAGGAGAACAGTTCCCATTATGCTCTTTCTTTTTCTTTTTTTTCTGTGTTGGAACAGGGGGGTTGGGGGCTTTTAGTGGCTCACGTCTTTTGTTTCTTTCACCACGAAAAGGCGCGCGACTGAGTCTCGGACTCGGTGTCTCGTCATTGTTTCCGAGCAAGCGAAGAAAGGGACTTTCTTTGTAGCTGGATGCATTTTCCTCTCGACGTTTTGTACTTGGCCTTCTCCGTTAGTTCCCTTCAACGGACATTCGAGGGGTCGTACGCGGCCGTTGTCGACATGAGGATTGTGACTGCGCGCTGAATTTATGAGGCAGGTGGCCTCAGTGGAACTGCGAACATCGCATCGCCACGCAGATGGTGCATACTGTGGTCACGCGCCTGCAAATCATAGACGGCTAGAGTTTCTAGGTGAGCTCTCGGCTGTTTTAAAGTGTGCACTAGAGCTTTGATAGAAGTTTGGCTAATTTTGCAATGTGATTTTCCAGCAGCGGATTGTGCTTCCCCACGGCCCGCGACCAGGACGCCGGTGCCTTGGGACGTACGCGGGACTCTTCGTGAGGCTCACGACCTACGGACATCAAAATGTTACGGTAGGCACTTTTTTGTTTGCTCAAGAAAGTTCGGTTTAGTTGAACTGGGAGAAATGTTTAAGTTTATATTTGCCGTTATGTTGCCCTGTCAAATTGCAGTCTTCCCCGTTTCTCCCATAGAGTCTAATGCATTATCTGGTGTCAAGCGATGGTTGCCGGTGGTGCCGCTCGGTGAAGCCTCGATCCGCGATCTAGTCTCCTACAATAGATATCAGTGGTGGCTGAGAGCAACAGACGACAAGAAATCTCGCGCTTTCTCGTCGCAGACGCGACGCTGCGAGAGCAGACTGAAAACCGCTGCCGGTGGCAGAAATCGATGTAAACACCTCCGGTTTTCCGCAGCTGCCGAATCTGCCTCGGCGGCAGTAATTTTTCCGCAAGTGTAAACGTACCATGAAACCGAAGCGGAAAAGGCAAGCTCGGGATATTTTAGAGAAAATTAATGATGTCTCAATCTAGATTGTTTCTCAAACATAAAAAAAAACATTCTTGATAAAAATACTATTACGGCATTGAGACACAATTTTAAAACGGACATTTCACACGTCAGTCATCTGTCCAACCAATGAGAGCCGAGAAACGGTGCTTATACTTCGGTTCACCTTAAGTCCAGACGCAGCTGACGCTACGAGCTGATGGGCGACCAATCAGAGAGCGTCAAAAGCACACCATCATGGGGTTCCCTATGTTTCTGTACCTGTTCTATCACATTGGACACGAGAACTGCGTGAGTGGCTCGTACCAATTAATGCCCCGGCGGTTACTCGGGATAGTGGCTCGTGTCCGACCACTGCAGTGATGAGAAAAGCCGAACTCCAAATATGCCTGGAGCTCAGCAAGCGTTTTCTAATTTGCTGACCCCAGCGCGTGGGTACGATTAATGTTGGCGGGATAGGATGGGCAACAGGACACGTGGCCGCTTGTTCTAGATCCGAGTTTTTTTTTTTTTTTCGATGGCTATTGCCGAGGAAGAAAAGCTAAGGCAAGTTTATTTTGTTATTAACGTTAGGGAATGATTCTGAGTAGTATTTAGCGAAGTATAGAAAAATCATTTGAAAGCTCCTTTAGGCTGAAACGATGTATAGCTAGCTAAGCACCTTTTGTTATGGGCAGGGACTAGAACAGGACTACCCCAACCTAAACTTACACCTTGCGGCGTAAATATTGCTAAGATTTTTTTTTTGTGTAGAAAAAAAAAGTGCCCCATCTAACACTTAAAAAAAATTTTTATTTTTTTATTTCAGTGTCTTTTTTAGAAACGCTGGTCGCAGCTTATAAAGGTCACGCTTCTCGCCATTTCATTTGTTCTTTAGCGTTGTTATCAGATAATGCCTCAATGTTATTCGATGCGGAGCGATATTAAGGCTCCGCGTCTCTAAAGTCGCGGGTGACTCTAGATTTGCTGCGTTCGACTTCCCTGCACCTCCTGCACCGGTGCAGAAAAGTGTAGGGCGGCCTACTTCCGGTCGTATCTGAAATTCTGAATACACATACCGGAAGTAGACTGCCCTCCACTTTTCTGCACCGGTGCAGGAGGTGCAGAGAAATCGAACGCAGCTAGAATTGTCGAGTCAGGGAAGGTTGGCCCCCAGACGAGACGCGGAACTTGCGACCGCTCTTCTTTGGTGAGCTTGCAGCTGTTGCACCGCCCGAGATTAAGAATACGCTGGCTGTGAAACTCGGGGGACGATAAAAGCGTCCCAGGTTTCCTCTCCGCGGTTCCGAGCGACACAAGCTTCATTGCGACCAGCCATCCTGTCCACCTTCGTTGGGCTCTCGTGCTGGGTGAGTACCGACTGCTTCGTTTCCGTTCACTGTGGTACTAAGCGAAGCACCAGTGTTTCGTCTTCTATTACGCGAGCACTGAACTGCCAAAAATGCGTTGTTTTTTTGTTCCGGAATTAATGGCACGAAATAAACTCTCCACCACCAAGAAACAAAGACAAGCTAAGAACAACAAATATTTGGAACACTATTTGCGTCTCGAGACTCATCGTAATTAAGGTGGGAGCGATCCTGTATCACGCTTCTATTTCAAGTAGGGATGGGAGATTGATCGATTAACCTTCCGATAGATGGATTAATGTTTTAATCGCGATTACTATTTTTTTTAACTGGTTAGTCGGTTGAACTTGAAACCGGGTGAACCAAAACCAAAATAACAACTTTCCGTGTCTTTTTTGTTTCTTACCCCAGTGACTTTTATCAATAGAGGGCTTAATTAGATCGCTCCGATGATTCCGATAACGATGCCGGATACACCGCCGCCGCCTTTGCACATGCAGCATACCGATGTCGGGTATATTTATCGGAGGTATCAGAACGATCTACGAAAACTCTCTCTTAAAGCGCGAACATCATTCTGTTCGTCGGCGGAAAACTCGCAAATAATAACACCATGCATGCTTATCCCCAGCTGAAAATGCGCATTGCAGTGTTTGTCAACAGAAAAAAAAATGTGCCTTTCTTTTTTTCACGATGTTATGCCTGGAAATTAACCTGACCAATCAATCGATTAATTAATCGAATAACGGATGTCGATTAATCGGGTTAAATGTTTTAATCGACGCTTAGGTCTAGTTTCAAGACGACTACCCTGAAATAAAAACAAGGAAGGGGCGGGGAAATAGTAACATGTAATTTTAGTACTCGCAAAAGTAATCCGATTACTAGAAAATGTTTTGAAATGGCTACAAAATTACTCCGAAAAGTAATCGAGTAATTGGATTACATGAGTACCGTGCATGTCTGCATACATGCTGTATTTAGAAACTTAGCAACAAAAAAAAAAAAAGGTTTGGAGTTCAGTTAAGCGGTCAGTTAATGCGCGCAAAAAAGCCCAGGACATCCATTATTACTGTTCCGCAACCGGAGGTGCGCACCAACAGGAAAAATATTATTCCAGTATGCCAGAATCCATAAAAAAAAAAAACACAAACATAATATGAGACCCGCCGACGGTCATACATTTGGTTTTGTATTTACAATGTCAGGATCAAATGCAACAACAACAACATAAAATGCGAACAAACTTGCCAGCTTTTCACTGCTCTCGAGAACAACGACCGTGACCTTTAGTAGATTGAGCAAAAGGTTAGCGAACCCAGTCGTCTCATCTCAGTCGGTTTTGTTTCTCAACTGCAAGCGAATACGATACAACGATGGTTCGTGCGAAATCGTCGCACTTGTCAAAAGAGTCAGCGCCGTCATGGAGAAAAGCGTGCTCGGCGCTGCAGGTCTCCGCTGTCATGTTTTCAAACCCCCCTCCCCGCCCTCTGTCGGTTTTTATTAGAACGTGCGTAACCCCGGCCAGCATTTCTGCAATCAATTACGGCATGGTAGACAATAAAAGACCCTGGTCGCATTGTCTAGCTAATATTTACTTTCTACAGAGTCAAACTATCGCTACACCTGAGAAGCAGTTCGACCTCTGTAGCCCAATTATCCACAACGTTGAAGTTTTTTTTATTGGTTTGTCATTCGTTGCTGCGCATTAATATTAGCCTATATTATCCCACATAATAAATATGATGCTTGAGTGCGGTAATTTTCCTGATAAATTAAAAATCGCGAAAGTAACTCCTGCCTACAAGGGTGGTGGAGAGACCTCAATTAATAATTATAGGCTCATTTCAGTACTCCTGGTTTTATCCAAGATTTTCGAGCGTGTAATTAACGACAGGATAACAGCTTTTTTTTAAATATCATATAATAACTTCTGCTCAATATGGTTTCCAGAAGGAAAAGTCTGCAGAATCAGCGCTCATCGACATAAAAGATAAAATTGCGGAAAACATTGAAAACAAATTGGTCACACTGGGATTGTTTTTGGATATTAAAAAAGGCATTCGACACTGTACAACACGATATTTTACTTAAAAAAACTTAATATGTACGGTATACGAGGAATAGGGTTAAAATTAATTAAAAGCTATCTAAATGAACGCTACCAATATGTATGTTTAAATAATGAGTCATCTAGCAAACTGAAAATAAAACATGGCATTCCCCAAGTCTCTATTCTAGGGCCTCTGCTATTCCTTGTCTATATAAACGATATAACGGAAATACCTGGCTCCCCTCAGTTAATAATGTACGCAGACGACACAAATGTATTTTTTTGCTGGTGAGACAAAACAGATCGTAGAGAAATTAGCCAATGATTATCTTTTAAAACTCTCAAAATGGTTAGAAACAAATCGCTTAGGTCTAAATACCAGTAAAACAAAATACTGTAAACGACTTAATTTTCGCGGGCTCAAATTTTCGCGAATCGGGCCAAAGATGAAAATCTGAAATTATTCGCGGGTTCTAATTTTCGCGAATCGAGTGTAGCTTCCGTAGCAGTTCACATATTGCCCGAATTGATTCGCGGGACGTATTTTTCGCGAATTGTAAGCGATTCGCGAAATTCGCGAAAATTAGGTCTTCGAAAATGTAGTCGTTTACAGTATGTTATTTTTAAACCGATAAACAAACGCGATCACAGTACTATCAACATAACATTTGAACGTACGTTGCTGGAGCAAGCTACAGAGCAAAAATTTTTGGGGGTGTGGTTTACTGAGGACCTCTCTTGGTCAACTCATGTTAATATTCTTAAGGCTGAACTGTCCCGAGTTACTGGAAGAATATACAAAGTGCACAGTTTACTACCGACCGGGCTTAAACAAACATTATACTACTCCCTATTTTATTCAAAAATGAGCTATGGCATCTTGTTTTTGAGAACTACAACAGAAACTAATTACAACAGAACTAATTGTCTTGCAAAGAAAATATTACGTATGTATGAAAATTATAGAGGAGACAGAAGAAATTTAAGCACACAGCCACTTTTTAATAAATATATTATGCTAAAAGCAGATCAAGTATTTTATTTCAAACTATTACAATTGATACACAGAAACAAGCTCCACACTACAACAACATACAATCTGAGCACGTACAATATTCGAAGCCCAATAAGGAAGATGCCGGCAATAAGAACTATGGTCGACAAAGGCTAAATTTCCAGATAAATAAAACACTAAGTAGAAAAGATATGTCCGTAGATTTCTATCAACCTTTTAATAGCTTTAAATGTGCTTGTAGAAGGATGCTCGTGACAAGTGAAATTGCTTTTTCATCTTTGTTAGTGCCGTAAACTTCATGAGTGTTATAAATATGTCTTTGATTTTTGTGCATATTTCAATTCCTTGTTTCTTCATGTTTAAGTGTGAAGAAAAACCTTTTAATGCGAATAGCATTCTTTGGATACTTCACGCACTTTTCGTCTATGTATCTATCTATCTATCTATCTATCTGGCTATCTAACCTCTTACGCCGCGGGTCGATAAATAAATAAAAAAGACCGGCGCCGGCTGGGATTCGAACCGTTGACCCTTTGATCAGCAGGCAGACGCGCTAACCACAGAGCTATGAAGGCTTTTTTTTTTTTCTTTATTGCATGGAAGCATAGACGGCGGGCACATGGGTCATAGTTGCAGTTTTGAAACGAGAATGCACTGAGATTATACAAGCTTATTCATATAAATTTTCACCATCATTTTTACAATTCAGACAAACTTGCATACCTCTTCGGGTACGCAGGGTTGACTCGGCTGTATCAGAAATCGGGAAACAAAAGACACTTTTCAAGTCGCCAGTACCATTTTGGCTTTTCCCCGAGTTCATCAAGGACACTTTTTACGTGGTTGCATGTTTCAATAAAATTTGATTTGGTAGTCCTTGGTGATTCAGCGTTTCTGTCTATCATGCGAGTCTTCCAGAGACTATGCATACCAAGCAAAATAAAAAAATCAGAGGGGAATGTTTCTGGATCTTCCACAGGAAGAAAACGAATAGAGTATGCGTTGATATACAAGTCCTTTTTTATAGTCCTTTGAAGAACATCCCAGAAAAGGTATGCATCTGTGCAAAAAATGAAGCAATGCTCAATAGTCTCTGGCGTGTTGCATAAACGACAGTTGACCGACCACGGTACAAAAATCCCTTTGTCACGAAGCCATGGTTTTACGGGAAGTGTGTTAGTATGAACCTTAAAGAAAAATGTTTTTGCAGTTGGGGGAACGCGCATTCTGCGAACTCGTTTTAAAACATCTTGATCTGTACTATTTGGATAGTTGCTGCGATATAAAGGGTCTGGAAATAGCGAATCTATTAGGTTGTGGTAAAGCTCTTTTCTCGAAACAGTAAATAAATAATCCAAAGAAAATCGCACTTTCAAAAACTCAAAAGCTTCCACGACTTCTTTGAGAAAGCCAAAAGGTCGAGGCATTGCCACATGGTCAGTTGAAACAACTAAGTCGGGGAGGAGATTCATCAAGTGAGTTTGGAGGAAGGTTCTAATGAACGGGTGGGAAGACGTTCTGAGGAACATGAAACGTGAAACAATTTTCCGTACAAATAGGTGGGTTAAGCCTAGTCCTCCCGCTTCAATAGACCGAAACAAATTGTCGCGCCGCATTGGCTCCCATGAAGAGGCCCATATGAAGGTCGCAAAAATCCTATGGAAACGCTGAAGGTGTCCTCGGGTACAGTGAATAACCTGAAGCACGTACCACAGTTTGGCGACTAGGAAAATGTTACATGCTGTAGCACGGCCAAACACCGAAAGATGATTAGGCTTCAACATGTCCGCTCGGCGCTTAACTTTTGTGACACTTTCTGTCCAGTAGCGTGAGCTATTTCGAACACATTCTAGAGGTGCGCCAAGGTAAGTAGTTGGCACGCCAGACCACGCCATTCCTGCATAATCCGAGGGCGTTGTCCCCCAAGTCCCATACCAAAGTCCGCAGCACTTGGAAGTATTAACCAGCGCTCCAGTTGCCCTACAAAATTGCTGGGTTAATTGTAATGCAGCGTCGATACTTTGCTTATCAACACAGAAAAAGGCTACATCATCGGCATAAGCCAGAACTTTCACTTCTTGAGATAACAATTTATAACCTTTTACGTCTGTACTTTTCAGTATACTTAGACACAGAGGCTCCAAATATAATGCAAACAGAAGGGGAGACAGGGGACATCCTTGTTTTACAGATGAGTGAAGGTGAATTGGTGAGGAAAGAGCCCCGTTTACTATTAATCGAGTTATTGCTTCGGAATAGCATATTTTTATACCGTTAAGGAGGACCTTTCCTACGTTAATGTGTTCTAAAAGAGCAAACAAAAAGAAATGGCTAACGCGGTCGAAAGCTTTCGCTAGGTCAATTTGAAGCATGGCCACTTGATCTTGTAAACTGTCGCAGCAATGAAGAACAGATCGCGCTACGTGAATGTTTGTCTGGATTGTGCGGCCTTTAATCCCGCACGTTTGATGAGCTCCAACCACTCTTGAAATGGCACATTGTAAGCGTTTAGTAAGAATTTTGGCAAATATTTTGTAATCGACATTGCAGAGAGCTATTGGGCGATACCCTTCAACAGTCCTTAACTTGTCAGAGTCGGAGCTTTTTGGTATTAACACAGTGTGACTCTGATAAAACGATGGAGGTAACCTGCCATACTGAAGTGAAGCTGTAAAAAGTTCAAGGAGGAATGGACATATCATGTCTATGTGTTGCTTATAAAATTCTGCTGAAAGGCCGTCTGGTCCAGGTGTCTTCGAGCTGGGAAGGGAGCCCACGGCCTGGCATATCTCTTTGAGAGAAAACGGTCGAGTGAATAGTTCGGAGTCCTCGTCATTTAAGCTGGGCAGCAGTGAAACGAGAGGCATATACTCTTCGTTTGATGAGGGGGAGGCCTGATCAAATAAGTTTTGATAGTGTTGTGTGAATGTGGTCATAATGCTGTCGGTATTTCTTGAGTAAGCGCCATTACATAGCAACTCCGGAATTTCTTTTGCTAAGGCGTGTCTGCGCTCGTCACCTAAAGACTTTTTAGTAGGTTGCTCGGCCGATACAAGGCGTTGACATCTTGATCGCACGGCCGCTCCTCGGTAACGCTGAAGCTCGTGGCGTTGGAGCTCAGATTTCAGAAAGCAAATTTCCTCATGAAAACTACCTGGTTTTTCGCATTCCAGATCATACAGTTCGTGAAGGCTATGTGTAAGTGCACGCCTGTCAGCTTTCTCGTGATATGCCTGAATACACGCACACTCAATTGCGATGTTTTTTGCTTCTTGCTTAAAACTATCCCACTGTGCAAAATTGGAAAGATCGGTATTACTACGAATGGCCATAAAACAGGTAATTAGTCGCTCATTAAAGTCATTGTTTTTAAGAAGATTGTTGTTTAACTTCCACAGCGCCCATTTGGGTCTAGACATTTGTTTACGTTTCTCACCTAGCCTGACAGTTACAACACAATGGTCAGAGAAGGATACCGGCGTTACCAAATATTCAAATGTGTGTTCCAAAAGACAACTAGACACGTATATTCTATCAAGGCGTGCGTGGCCAGAACTTTGCATGTGCGTGAAGCGATTGATGGACGTTCGAGAGGCACCGACGTCACTTAGGCAGTGTTGGCGCACAAGATTCTCGAGAGCAATACTACTGTTGTCTCTTCTCAGACTGATCGTCGAGCGGTCGTGGGCTTCGCATACACAGTTAAAGTCGCCAAACAGAACAATACATTTGTCGGTGTCAAGAAAAGCATCTAAATTTTGGAAAAATGAAAGTCGACTAGAACAGTCATTATAGGCATAAACGCAGATCAGCCGCCAGTGAATTCCCTCTAAGTAAATGTCACAACAAATAAAACGACCTTCAGTGTCAACCGTGTACGAGAGCGAGGTGTAGTCTAAGTCTTTGCGGAGAAACAAGAAACAACCAGCCGATAGCCCCACAGCGTGACTCACACAAACTTCATACCTGTGTAGAAAAGGCTCGAGCGCACTTGTTGTGGCCTCCTCCGACTCTATCTTTGTCTCCTGAATCGCAACAATGTCCAGGCGCTCACGTTGCAAGAGCCGACAAAGTTGCACCTGCCTCGCACGAGATCTTAGACCTCGGACGTTTAGTGTTGTGAAATTTAGGGGAATATTCTTAGCTTGCTATCCGTCCTCATAGAGACCGCATATTAGCGTTGAATGCCACTCGCTACACTTTAGGTAGATCCTGGCTTCGCGTTCGGCTTGGCACGGGACCCCGATGCTTTCTTTTGGCGACGTCTCCGTCGCCAACACGGTTGCGTAGTGTTGAGGGCTCGTTTGAACACGAAGGTGCCTCCGTGTCAACCGGTGCCGGTCGCTTAAGTGGTTGGCTGCTGCTCGGGGGAGGGCCGTCCTCGCTAACTGCGTGCTGGGGTGTAGTCGGAGCTTTGGAGACAGTCGGTGCGGGAGTCGCATCAGGTTCCACGTGTGCGTTCTGTATGGTGCTGGTGTTCGGGGATGCTGCAGGTTCCAACACTGGAAATTCTTCATTCATGTCGATGTTTTGTGATGGCTGGATGTCTTTACTGTCACCGGGCCGTGCGTCTTCTGAAGGGTGGGCCGATTCCACGGGTGGAAATTCCCCGGTGACGTCAGCTACCTCACTGACATCCATCAGGAGTTCCGCCGCTGTGTCATCTTCGTGTGTTTGACGTTGTCGTAACATGTCAGCATAGGTGGCGCCGTTGACACACTCCTCAGTTAGATGACCATACCGCCGGCAGTTGGAGCACCTCGGTGTTCTACAGTAGCGTCGAATATGTCCCACTTTGTTGCAGCGCAAGCACAACGGAGGTCGCCCAGGAATAAGGACAAGGCTCTGGCATCCGTAGACTTGAAGGAGATGTGGTATCTGACTGGCATTGACACCATCTCCTAGTACCAGTACTACCTCTCGATTTAGAGTCTCCATGTGCTCCAGCTCGCTACACCTCCATTTTTCTCTCTTGATCGATCGCACTTTTCCAAACGGGGTGAGAGCTTCGATAACTCGTCGATCCTCTAGGTGCTGTGGAAGCCAAAGAAGCTTTAGGTTTACTTCTTGCTTGTCCGGGTCAATGATAAGGCACTTTCGGCCTTTCACGCAGAGCTCTCGTTGAGCGACGAGCTTCGCCTTGGTAACGGCGTTGACACACGTCAGCATCCAGACGTGAGACATCTGGAACTGTCCGAGGCTCACAACGTCCTTCAATTCGACGATGCCACGTAGGGCGTCTCGAAAATCAGGAGCTCGATACGGGCGCGCCGAGAGGTCCCCATGCAAGAAAACGGAATTCAGGCTCAGGTTACCTGATGTCAGACGTGGCAGGATTATCCGGTAGTCTTCTGTAACGTTAGCAGACGTCATAACGTTTCCTCGGCCAGCGGCCGATAAATTTTCCCCGGAGAACATGGAAAACGTGGCCGTTCGAACCGGCGTCTTCTTCTTTCTCCGAGCTATGAAGGCAGTCATTCAACGCACTCTAAACGGTTGTTTATATCTTTACCATAGGACGCGCTTTACAGCGCTGTCACAGCTACCGGTGCGCGCGCGTTCCATGCACGAGGGCTCATTCCGCTCTCGTGAGGCTCAGCACTGCCCTCTAGCTCACCCTCTCCCGCGCTCGGGAGAGGGTGATGTAGCGGCCGTGCTCAGCCTCACGAGAGCGGAATGAGCCCTCGTGCATGGAACGCGCGCGCACCGGTAGCTGTGACAGCGCTGTAAAGCGCGTCCTATGGTAAAGATATAAACAACCGTTTAGAGTACCGTTGGTTGAGACTAGCTGAGACGCCAGAAAGTCTGGTCGGTACCATTTTGAGTGTTTGTGCGTATGGCGCGTGCTTTGCTCGCCTTCCTAAGTGACACAAACGCACGTGCTGGGCTGCGGAGATCGTGCGCAGGGCTGTGAAAGTGTCAACAAATTTAGAATCGCCTCAAGAGTGGGCTGGCGTATCTAGAGTGTGCCGGCCACCTGACGAACGCGCATAACTCCGCACCGTTTGATGCTATTCGCATTAACGTAGATAATCATTCCCAAAGGATGGGTTCTGCTGATTTTTATTGTTCTTTAATTAATGCCACTGTGTTGTGGCTGATTTTAATGAGATGTAGAGTATACTTGTATTTCTTGTATTCCTAGCAACGAGCATGTATTTGTTCCTGGTCGTTTTCGATGATCAGTGTCTTTTATTTTCATTTTCATGGTATGTGAGAACTCTAATTTTGATTATATATTTTTAGAATATTGCACAAATGTTTCGAGTCTATTTTCTTCTAACAGATCGGCTTGTTAAATGGCGCATTTTGTTCACTGATGTATTTGCCACTGTGTTTTGTCACGGTGGAAGAAATGCATTTAGGTGATGACTCTGTCTCGCGCGGCGACCACATTATGTTCGGCGCACCGAGCGCGCTTCACTCGCGCGGGGATAGATGGTGCCCAAGTGTAGACGGGCTTGTGAAGGCTTATATAGAGGGCTTGTGAAGGAAATATGCATTCTTTACTCGGTCCCTGTGCATGTGTAGTAGAAATGATGGATTTTTGTTGGCGCACTAGCATGATTGCCTTTTCCCCGTGCGGTTCCTGTTTTTTTTTTAAACGAGAACATTCCGATGACGACTCAACGTGACAAAAATACGCGTATAAATATAAAACTTCCCGGCATAATCTACTGGGCCTTCAATAATTTTAGAGTAAACGCCTGGGTCGTGCTCGCATGTTTTGTCAGACAGCATGTTTGGTAACAGTTCCGTAAATTGTTTACACACATTGCGTGGCTTTGTAGGAGGTCATGATTTTTTCCACCCTACTCCTGCCTTATTGAAAAAAAAATTCTAATAATGTTACATAGTGGGGCCTAAATAATTCTTACATGCGCATAAACGTTATAACAGTTACAAATAATTTATACATACAATATCATCTTGTACTGTGGAATACATACAAACTTGTCAGCAGAAAAAATTCCTATTTATGATGACATAGTGACTGAAAATGATGACACAATATGATGACATACTGACTGACATGATGACACAGTGACTGAAAGTCAAACAATAGTAGCGGTTATAGGACATAAATCACTTTTTCATCTATACTCTCACAATATGGTGTCACCCCGTCTTACAGGTAAAAAAATACCTGACAAATATTTTTGCTTTAGAAGCTGAATTGACTGCGTACTACTGCAAAGACGCCATCTCCTACATCCTGTGTTTCTCGCCCATGCCCTTAAGCTAAGACGAGCGCTGCTTTGCTGATTTCTTTATTTCTTGAGCTTGTTTGTCTCCTACTCATCGTAATATGCTTACAGTGTTGTCGCATTCGCATGCTGAAGTAGTAGTGGAGCAACTGGGCAAATTATTTCTTCTTTGTGTTCAGCGCATGGAAACGTTATTGTGCATGTGTCAAGAACACTGTCGATTGTGTCCCAGTAGACAGTCTGGTGGCTTTTATTTTCCACAAAGAACTGTTCCGCCTTCTTCAGTAGCTGGAAAAGGTTCTTGTTGGGGTGTATAAGGCCTCCTCCGTTCTTTACATTTGTCAGGGCTGCTTCATCGGAAGTGTTCTTGTCGATGCTGAAAGTGGATCGGCATGCAGGGCAGCGTGTAGCTTTTTTTTTCATTTTCACACTCAAAAACACAGCTGCTTAATATAGTATGCAGTCCACAGCCTTGGTTTCTTGAGCCTTTTCTGTCCAGACATCTTCGCATTCCCAGTCTTCGACAGAAATGGGACTGTCAAGCGTGGTCTTCACTTGGTCAACGAGATGAGGAGACTAGGTAGTAACGCGATCGGCCCTCGAGGTTGCACGACGCCAGTGCTCCAGGTGAGCGTCATTTGATGGACCTTTAAACAAGGTCACTTGCTCTGCGCAGTTCCGGCGCGAATTGCAGTTGGGAACGAGCATGTCTTTCCCATCCTTATAGCATAACTTCTTCAGGTTAAGGTTCATCTTCGTGCACGATGGTGGCACCTGTAATTTAACACGAGTACCAAAGCAAAACATGAGGCCAGCCACTGGCGTACACCACCACCACACCGCGAGAAAGCGAGCAAGCAACGCCCCCGACACCGTGGCCGCCGAGGAGAGACCTCATATCCACGGTGCTCACACCTCAGCGCCCTGCACGGCGGCGCAGAACCAACTATACTTCCGTTTCACCTTATGTTGTACCGCAGCGAAGGCTAGAAGCGCGAGCTCATAGCGTTGGCAGCTGCTTTTAAGTCACGAGAGCTTGTGCCGCCGAGATGTGCCCCAGAGCAAGGAGCTCGCGCTTGTAGCCTTTCCTGCGGTATATCAGCTAAGGTGAAAGAGTATACTCCTTGTTCGAGGCTGGCTCCGAACACGATCTGGTCGCTCGCTCCCCGCGGGAAGAGCGGCCAGAGTCACCACCTAAATTTATTTCTTCCACCGTGGTTTTGTACTGCACTGCTGAACTGTACGGGG
>JAZHYW010013581.1:0-26279 GCA_037355805.1 Ixodes ricinus | reverse complement strand
CATAGAGTAATATAGTAAACGTAAAGAGAGGACACTGAAGCCGAATCGCGGCCCAGATAGTGCGTTTAATGCCCTCCGCTACGTGGCGCTTTTCTGTAATTTGGTTAATATTAATTGGAGCTCTTTCTCCAAGAAGTATTTATTTTTTTAAATTGTTATGCTTTAGAATTATTTAAAGTAATTAAAACGACTAAATAGTTTTAATCAAATACGTCACAAAAACCACGTGATGAATGGCGCCTGCCATGGCCTGCCTGCTTGCCTGCACGCCGTCGCCTCTGCATCATTCTGCATGGCCTCTGCCCGTCCGTGCCGTGCGTGCCGTCCGTCTGTGCTTTCTGCTGCATCATATTCGGTCGACTTTGCATCAATCAAGGTGACGCATGACCGCCCGCGTCCTCGCATGCTCGGCGGGAATTGGTGAAGCCGATCGGTTTGAGTTCGTGCTGTTGTTTCCGCCGGGCTGTCGGGCTGCACTTGATTGTGTGGGCATCTTGATTTTCGATGAGATAGTTTTAAAAAAGAACTTAACTCACGTCCCTGCACGCAACATTGTCCTTGGATTTACAGATGACGGTGATGAACGTATTTCTAACATTACAGATAGAGCCTTGGTTGTTGTGCTGTCTGAAATTTTCAGGAGGTGGGGTGGGCTTAGCCCCTTGCATACACTGTTGGGCAGGCACGTAGCCAGGATTTTATTTCGGGGCGGGGGGGGGGGGGGCGCTTATGACAAAATGCTGTATGAATGACAAAATGCTGTATGAGGGGGAGGGGGAGAGGAGGCCCCAGCAAAATGGAAGATTTCAAGGGGAGGGGGGGGACGAGCCCCATGCCCCCTCCCCCCCTCCCCCCCCCCTGGCTACGTGCCTGCTGTTTTGCACACTCCAACAACATCTTCTGTTAAACGCAGTCTCCTCAGTTCTCTCATTCGGGAGCTAAAGACTGTTGGCTTCACAGTAAAGGCTGTGGTCTGTGATTAAGGGGCTTCAAACGTAAGCTTGGCCAACCAACGGTGTGTGTGTTGATAGGCCATTTTTTGAAGTTGACAACGAATATGTTTACTTTATCTTTCATGTTCCGCACCTCCCCAAAACAACCAAGAGCAATCTTCAAGCACAAAAACTTTGCATTGGAAATGAGGTCATTGAGTCGTCCCATATTGTTGAACTTTATCGTTCTACCCGTGAGATGAGCTTGCAGTTGGCTCCGAAACTTACTGAGAGACATTTTTCAAAAACCTTTCAGTAACATGGAAGTAAATCGTGCCGCACAGGTACTGAGTGCCTCGCTCTTTCTTGCAATAATATTTCTTGTTTATGCCAAGGAGCTTCCTGAGGCAGCCATGGCTACAGCCTATTTCTGTGATAGGATGTACATACTTTTTGATTGTCTGAATAGCTCACAATTCAAGAAGACAGGGCAGGAGTTTCGTCATGCCATTCTGAAGGGAGAATCTGAAATACTCGATTACCTACACCAGCAACTCGGATGGATTTCAGCATGGCAGTTCCAAAGTAGGAGCCAGCCACAAGCCATCATAGGGTGGCAAGTTACTATAAAATGTATCCTCATGCTCTGAAATGAGCTTTCAAACAGCCATGACTTTAAGTTCTTACTTACACGACGCCTGCAGCAAGACCGACTTGAAAAACCTTTTGGAGCTATATACGACAAATGCTGGGCTGCAACACAAACACGAAACTGCATCAGTTCACCGGACTAAAACAGATAGTGATAAAGAAACTGTTCAAACTGTCGAACAATGGAAACGTAGAGGATGACAAGGCTGACCTCTTCAAGGAGCTGCCAATACCTTCGCATTATGGAAGTTCAATTTCAGACAACGTGGTATGTCTTCCACACGATAACTTCCCGCCACTAGAGGATATTTCTGAGCTGGCATCAGACATCAGGTCTAACGTAATTGGTGACTCGTCCACTTACTACGTGTGAGGCTATTTGATCAAGCTTGTGCTTGAACAGACTATTCACAGCTGTGGCTGTTCTCAGCTGCTATGGGATGAATCTGATAACTTGACCAGGCCTCACCAGTACTTTCTTGTGCTTGAAGCATGCCACGTGCCAGGAAAACTCTTCGGGAACTTAGTAGTACGATCACAGGCTGCCTTTAATTTCATTCAGCAACTAGAAAATCACTTTCTTCCAATAATAGAGAGTGTGGCACATGTTCGAGGAGTCTATACCGCCGTGTATCGCACACTTTGAAGTCTGGGTGGTTTTAGCCTTTGCTCAGAGGAGTGCCACAAACGGCTTTTAAAAATGTTTTGCAGAATACGCGCTTGAATTGGCATGTTCGATTACTTAACCGGAATTCGGACAAAGTTCGGTTGCACTCTTCAGTGGCTGGTAAGCAACTAGACAGGTTTAACTGTTAATAATGTATTAACGGAAGCGGTTGCCAAACCAAAAATAGAAAGCGCTTATTAATTGATTGGTGCTGCTTGCACTCCAAACAGTTGTTTCCCCTTTTTCCAGCAAATGTGTATCACGGCTGACGACCAAAAATACTTATTCACTTTCTACAGAATTTCTATAGAAAATAGTGTATAGAGGGTAAAAATATTCTAAAGAAAATGTATCCAGTTGTATCCACTGTCCATAGTTTTTTAGCCTCTTTTTCTGAAGCTATTCTTCTTTCCTGAACGATTTCGGGGAATGTTTAGGGACGTTGAATCTTGTCAGATTTCGAATAGAGCTCTCCTTGTTTGGTAATAGCTTGCCCGCAGTGAGTTTGAGGCTATGCGAATTGGCGATTTTTATATTAGCCGGAAATTGGGAATTTGTTCTATCCGGTGTGTACTTTGCACTCTTATTATACTCTTATGACTGGTAATGATCGCGATGTGTTATATATTTCTGTACTTACTTCCCGTGCCCGAGTCAGCGTGAAAGTGAATGAATCATTCAGCATGTTCTCTGTGGAAAATTTTTGTTAACTTGGTTCTGCTAACAATCTATTACGAAGCGTACGATATGCCGAACTCCTTCATATTAATTTTTTTTGTGAGTATCAGTTTCGTATAAAACATACAGAGCTTTTGAAGTAAATCATGTATACATGGATGTGGTCCAATAAAATGTTTTCGAACCACTTACTGTTGTTGACCCCAGAATGCTCCACCAGCCAGGAGTCTGTGGCGATTGTGTAACTTCGATGTTTTACAATAGGAAAAGAACAAGAAATACACCTCTGTTTTCTAAAGTAAATTGAAATATTCTGTGACACATTTTGCACGGATTCTACCGTAAAATTTAAAAATAAAAGTGCGTCAATATTAGAAAAAAAAACACAAAAAAACAGCGGCTTCGGGAGTCGAGGAGCGAGGCGGGAAGGAAAGAGAGAGAGAGGTGTACCGGAGAACCGGAGCAAAAACGCCCAAACCGAAACCGAAACTAATTTGACCGGAACCGGAACCAGATAATGCTTAATGCCGCCCACTAGGAGCGCAACCGGTCACTCGTCTATCTGGGCCGCTGGGGCCTATGGCAGTGTCCGCTCTTTACCTTGTGTATATTACTCTATGAGCAGGTGGCATTCTTCAAAGGACGTCGCTACTTTTCCGTATAAAGGGGCTTTAACACCACTGGGCTTTCGTCAAAAGGAGCCCTTTCGTTTTCGGCAAAGTTACGCGCACAGGTGGTGCGGAGCCAGAGAGGAGCAGGCGCCGCGCAACACCTTCTAGATAACGAAGCCGTAGTGCTGAATGAGATGGTGTCATCAGAGAAGGCCAACGCTGGACACCGATTGGACACGAGTGCTGCGTCAGCGCTCCGCTTCCAGTCAAGTTTGAGTCGAACGTTGACGCGATCGTCGTGTTCAATCTGTGGCCAGCGTTGGCCACCTCTGATTAAGCCATCTCATTCAGCACCACGGCTTTGTTATCTAGGAGGTGTTGCGAGGCGGCGCAGTGGATTGCGGGCGTGCTCAGTTGCCACTCCGCTGTCGCCGGTTGTTCTTCGCTCTGAGTTTCCGTAGTAGTGGTGCGCGGGCTGTGATGTGTGTGTGTAGTTAAAAAGATGGATGCGGTTCACTCTACGAGTGATATGAATGCGGTTCACTCCACGAGTGATATGGATGCGGTTCCCTCCGCGAGTGATATGGATGCGGTTCCTTCCACGAGTGGCATGAATGTGGTTCTTTCCAAGAGTGATATGGATGACCGTATCCAAGGGCGTCGACGTACTCTGACAGGCAGAGTACAGAAGAGGGATGAAAAAATTACAGGAAGATCCGGCCATTGGTGGATTTTTAGGGAATCCGTTTGAATGACCCTTGAGAAACGCCACACACGTCCCCCTTTGAAAAACGCTTAAACTGATCCCGTAACCAAATCAGAAATAGCAGCAAAAAATAAAAAAAAGCAAACGAGAAAGCAAAAAAAGTGAAGGGGTGAGCATTAGCGTTTTCCAAAGAAGGACGTGTGTGGCGTTTCCGAAGAATCCATCAATGAATCTTCCTCTATTTTTTTAAATGACTTAGTGAATTAATATTTTATGGCAAGTTGTCCATGGTGGGATAACTTCCCGCAGTTGAAAGTGAAATCCACTCCAGGATTTTAAATAAAATCTACTCAGGCATTAGCTTGTGAATAATGTATAATTACTAATTTTCTGAATGCAATATTTTGAGAAACTTGTAATTGTAGTTACTTCAGTGTCAAAACTGCATTGCATTTTTGACATTCCAGTATGTTCCTGTTCTTGTTAATTATGACTGGTTCCTGCTTGTACTCCAGAGTGAAGACGCGCTCACCCCATGCGGCCTGCCTTGTGTTCTGTTTCGTGGAGAAAGCCTAGAAGTTTCCGAACACATGTTTGTCCAAGCAGAGCCAACGAAACTCTTTAAAGCGATCAACATCAACGAAGGCCTAGCAGCTCTGATGGCAGCGTTCTGCATGTTCAATATCAAGCATGCTAAAGGGTGTTTTAATACAGTATCTGGCATTGAAAGGTTGCTTTTCGAACAGAATGTAATGAAGCTAAGGCCTCCTACCACCATGTTCATGAACAAGTACTGTGACTGTACATCACAAACGTTACTGTCAGTTTTTTTTATTATAATGCAATCAATGCAAAGCTGCCAGCGAGCTGGACAAGAATGTTCCCCTTCTCGTTCTCCTTCTCCTCTTCTTCAGGGATTATAATTGTCACTGTCAGTTTAGTGGTTTTCCCTCTAACTGTGGCTGTGTTGAGAGTTGTCTTGTGGGTAATTGTTTTCTGCAGGCTGCGTGTTTCATGGGTATTTTTTTGTCATTTCGCTTATTTCTTGTGGTCTATAATATAGTATATTATTCATTTCTCCATCATGAATTACTTAATTTTTGTGGAAGGTAGAGCCATAGGGAAGAGTCATATTTGATTACTCATAGCAAAATAAAAGGACCCCTGTTACCACTGATTTCAGGGGCGTTTTCATACGTACCAACGTGATCCCCATGTTTGGAAGAAAGTTATGTTTTGGAATAGCGGCATCTGGGTCGACTGATAATGCATGTGACTTTCAGTAATCAAGTCACAAAGGTCTGGGTTCTATAATCACTTTTTTTCTTTTGAAGTGACCATAGGACCCGGTACTTAGTAATGACTACTGGAAGTCAGAAGTGTTGTCAGACGACCCACATACCGCTACTGCACAACAGAATTATGTGCAAAACATACGAATAACGTCGGCATGGTATGGCAGCACACCTTGAATCAGTAGTAACAAATGACTCGGATGTGTATGGGGACCATCTTTCTGCAGACAGATATAGTCTAACAAAAAAAAATAGTAAGTGTGCAGCTGAGCTGGTGCTAGTTAATAATTTAGTTTAACAACCGAGACTGTGGTGAGGAAAAAAAAGACTTTCAAGTTAAATAAAATGTCACAGAGGGGAACGTCACACTCGAAGAAAAAAAACAGGAGGTGACATGGGCGGCGAAAAGCGTCACTGTGGTCGGCATTCGTGATTTGCCAAATGCTATCTATGATGCCTTTATTGGGAATAATTTTAAGTGAGTGAGTGAGAAAACGTATTTATTAAAAGAATGGACACGTCGCGATTTCTTTATAATGGAATAATTTTGCTTTCAACGACGAAAATAAGAACAATATCGGACTGTCAACTTTCACGGTAATATTTTAAGAATGCTATGACTTCAAGCTTCTATCGCGCTTTTTTATACACATCATAGAACTGTCTCCGCAACTGATAATAAGTAGCCAAGATGACAACTCGCGTCGTCATGGTGAGGCAAATCCTGCATGGTGATGGCGTCACGAACAGGCACCATAAGAGTTCGCCACCGAAACATTTCGGGGCTAATAGGCTGCCGAGAGAAAAGAGCTTTATTTTGATTGTTTTTTATTTAAATTTATATTGTTTATGAAATATTAAAATTAATCAATTGCATTACAGCCTCATTAGCACCTTTTTAAATTTAGAGTTTTTTTTATTCTTGAGTTTGCAGCACTGATTATAAAATGTTTTTATTAGGAAACCCAAGATTGGCTGTGATGATTGTATATAAAATATTACCACGGGTTTGTTGAATTTGAGTCGCTCTTTTCGCACATCTTTTTTGTGTAGTACAACACATGTACCGAGGAAGATTTACTGGATAAAATAACCTTGTGTTCCACCCGATGATCTGGGCGCCCTTGACTGACAAGCATGTACCTCGACAAAACAGTTTTTTTTCTTTTTCAAAGAAAAATGAAAGTATATGGATGGCGCTTTCAATGTTATTTTTTTTCTTTAGAGGATACATTTGTTTGTTGTGTCAACCTTTTTTTGAAACATCAAACACAAATAGACTTGTAGAGCAATTCATCTGCACATTACTGTTTTAATGTTTCTTCTATTTTTAGAGCGCTCTCAAACAATGAAAAACATTCTAAGCGTCAGTGTACCTCAAGCGCTTTCCAAGGCAGTATGTATTTGGACGACGGTGACGACGACGACGACGACGCATCATTATCACTGTATGTATTTGTTTCATAAAAAAGTTGATAGAACAGAGAAATGTATGACCCTATAAAGAAGCGAGACATTGCTTCATTACGTGTGACGCTTCGGGTACACCATTTATAAAGGTGTAGGGATTTAAAAACACATACCAAAGGTGTAGAGCAGAATCTTCAAATGTGCTCGCAAATAGGTTTAATGCTGCAACACCTATAAAAAGGTGAGGTATGGACATTGGCTTAAGGTCTAGTTGCACCTATATAGGCGTTTTAAAGTTTACTGTGTAGGGTGACGACGTTTCATGGCGGAGGAGGAGCTAGTTCACAGGCCTTGATTATTCTAGGTGGTGTTTAGTGAAACCAATGTTCAACAACTTGGAAGTGATTGGTGCTTTACCTTTGCGGTGTATGTTACCTGGAGTCCAGACAGTTCAAGATAGCAGAATATCGTCGTGGTTCCCCACACATCAAACGGCTGGCCGCAGGTTCCGAGACGGCTAGTCGCGACATCCAATCCCTTGACAGCACCCTCAGTGAGGTTCACCTTCAGGTCTCGAACCAAGCAGTCATCTGACAAAATCTTCAGACAAAACAAGTAGTTTTCAAGTGTTATAGTTCGTAAGAAACAAAAAAAAAAACAATAGTAAAGGTGTCGACACACAGTGCCCAGGAAGAATACGATTTTAACGGCGTGTCTAAACAGCTCATGAAAGAGATTAAGATGAAAACCTTCCTTCACATCAGAATATGTGTCTAATACATTTTACGCCACCATGTTAAGAATTTACTCCCCATTTTTGTAAATGCACAATATGTGGAAGTTTTTGACAATGTTACAAAATATGCTGCATCATATTTGTGAAAAAAGTATATTAATTATACTCAAGGATGATAGTATCATAAAGAACGCAATATCGTTCCAAATCTAGGCGCGCCTCAATACCACTACAGAGTCTCTTTATGTAACGCGCGGCAGTTAAACATATTCTGCGTTGTTGAATGATCCTTTCCGCAAATGTTCGGTGCCATAAATTAGAAAATCATGAAGCGTTTTCGATGGTCTTCTGTAAAACCTTAACCAGCAATTACGCCAGTAGTTTCGTTGTTGCAAACGAAAGTGGAATGAAATTGCGGCGTGATGCAATTAAAACGGTGGGCTAGCCCCGGCTCCAGACGATCACTAGTGAGTTTTAATATTGCTCATACGAGCGAACGAAATCACTGTGCTTTTGCGTTGCGCGTTCTGCACTTCGCGTGCGCGGAGCCCCAACGGCGGTCTTGGATTGGCGCATCACGACGACGCGCATGCGCAGCGTGGAGCACGGAAGGCTGACGCAAACGCACAGCACTCACGTTTGCTCCTCTACGCAGTACTAAAACTCTGGACTGACTGCCACTACGGAGCAAACTTCAAAACACCTATTTGGCTGCAACGGGCCCTTCATTTAATGTCTATAACTCACACCTTTTGATAGGTGTTGTTGGAGAATTATACCTTTTAGCGAGCAAATTATAAGTTTTTCATCTATAGGTGTTTTTAAATCCATACATTTTAAAACTGATGTGCCCGAAGCATCGCAGCTAATAAAGCCATGCTGTCTCTCTTCTTTATAGAGCCATACATTTCTCTGTTGTATCAATTTTTTAGAAAGTAAATACATACGGCCTCGGAGAGCACTTAGCTACACATAACACTTCTAATGTGTTTTTTTTGTTTTGTTTTTTATCGTTGGGGAGCGCTTTAACGATAGAAGTAACATTCAAAAAGTTATGTGCGACTCGATTGCTCTACCAGGCTGTTTATGCTTGCTTTCTAAAAAAACGGTTGATAAAACATTACTGATAGGGAAATAAAATGCCATGCCTACTCGCCCGTTGATAAAGTTGAATAAATATCACCAGGCAAGCAAGCGATTAAAAACTGGAAGCATTAAAACGATCGCTTTATCATAATTGTTCATGCTTGAAACTTGAAAACAGCCGCTGCCAAACACCTAAATTGTTTCGAAAATCCCCAGAACGTTTTGAGGAATGAAGCTATCACACAGCAGGCGCCAGGCAAACAGACATCGTTGAAACATATTTATTCCACCGATCGTTATGAAGGCCGATCATGTCGGTGTCGCAGTTTTCAAGCACCGTCAGTTCAGCTCAACACCACGCTACAAAAAACACTTTGGGTACTGACAATGCTAACTCAGTTTTACGCTAGAAATTGAAATTGCATGAAAGAAAGAACCGGACAAACGCTTCATCGGTGGCGTATATCACGAACATAGTAGCGATCTCACTTTCCTCGGTTAGGTTTATAGCTGCTTCCTCAGCGAATGAAGAACATTTTAATAAAGTAAAATATGAAAAAAACTCCCTTTGTCAAGTTTTCTAATCATAGTCACTGGTTAATGTCGTCCCGTCGGTAATTTCCGGCCCTTCGAACGCACAAGCACCTTGTAGAGTCACATTTCCAGCGACGCCGCGCCACACATGAACGAACGAAAGTAATCACGATGGCGGAGTGTTCCCCGTGTTGGCCCCGCCGTCAGCGCGGTGTGGCAGGGCGTTCTCCAACTGTGGGACAACAAATCCGCGAACACGGTTGCCGGGCGACAAAAACATATTTCCCGACAGTTGCTGTTGCCTCAATATGACAGGGTTGCCGAAAACATGTTTCCTTCGTGTTGATGGACAAGAGTTGTCCAACTGTTTCCTTACTGTGACAGAGCCATTACGGCTTCCGTTCGTTACGTCCCGACCAGGATTTGCCTGTGACGCCGCGAGTTGTAATCTTGGCCACTTATTATGAGTTGCGAACTAAGTTCGATGGTGTGTGTAAAAAGCGAGATATAAGCTTGGAGGGAACAGGTCCACTCGTCACAGCCAACTTGTCACAGGAAAACTTGTCATAGGTCAACTGGTCAAAGAGGGCATCTTGTACTAGGTGAACTCGTAATAGGGAAAGTGGTCGCAATGACCTTCTCGTCACAGGAAAAGTCGTCAAATGTTTTCAGTTCGTTCGTCACATTTCTTACTTCTTTTTTTATCTTGTTCGCTAAACAGTCTACCATCCCACAAGGGTGTATTGTCTTTCGCTGTGACCCACTTTTCAGAGTTCCTTTTAGAGGGCAGATTTTTGTAAGGGGGATGCCAAGGTTCAAAAGAAGGAAGTCTTTCCCAGTGACCCCTATTTTCCATTGTAAGCACTTTTCAGAATTCCTTTTAGAGGGCAGACTTTTGTAAGGGGGTGATAAGGTTCAAAAGAAGAAATGCTTTTTTTGTTGTTTACCGCTTCAAATCCGGGAAACCGAAGTGTGCACTCGGTAGAACGCTGGCTTGAAGGTATATATACATATAGAAAGAAATAAGCTAACTGCCAGACTGAACACCGGCAGGCTGTACGATGGAGCTAACGAAAACCCAGCGCGGAGCAACTATGCTGCTGTACGAAGGCTATTCATATACGTGTAGCCGAGAAGACTCCGAGACTTCGTACTGGATCTGTAGAAATAGAAAAGGCTGCAAGGCTAAAATCACCACGGACAAGATGATTTCCCGTATCACCAGGAGAACAGGGGAGCACTCTCATCCGGGAGATCCAACCACCATCAATCTTCTAAAAGTCCGGAATACCATGAAAGAAAAAGCTGGTAAGTCACTTTGTTTTTGTTTCTTCACTATCGGTCACGTTTTAACAGCATAAATTTGATATAACCATTTACTGTTTTTATTTTCTGAAGTTGAAGGAACTCAAGGACCCCAGCAGATCCTGCTCGATACGGCAGCGAGTGTGAGCGAACACACGGCTTCGCAAATGCCACCCACAAGCACGCTGCGCCGAACCATAAGGAAACAGCGGCAGCAGAGTTGCAACCCATACTCCGTTCCTGCAACTCGCGAGGATGTCGTCCTTCCAGGCGAATACACGGTAAAGAAATTTGTATTCACCTTTTAGTCTTACAAAGCACTGTGCTAATTTCGCCTTTGTCTGTCTTCACTTGGAGTGCAAGCATTAATTGGTTTTCTGTTTGCAGGTTTCTCTCAAGCAAGAAGCCTTCGTCGCCCACGATAGCGGATTTGGCGACCGCAACCGCATCTTAGTTTTTGCCACTCAACGCAACCTTGATTGTTTGTCGAGGTCCAAAGCTTGGTTTATGGACGGAACGTTTAAAGTTACGCCATCCATTTTTTTCCAAGTGTACACTGTGCATGGAATGTACAAAGACGCGGTCATTCCTTTGGTGTACGCTCTCCTGCCAAACAAGACCGAAGAGACCTATCAAAGGTATGATTTGTACTAGGACTAGTTCTGAAATTGGAACTTGGTAAAATCATGTGGCTGATTAAGACAACCGACACTTTTCCAGGCTTTTTGCAGTACTTTCAAGTCTTCTGACACAGCCTGCGGTGGAGCTGGTGTATTGTGACTTTGAGTCCGCCGCTATCATCGCCACTGGCAACATTTTCCCACAAGCGCGTGTTCAAGGGTGTTTCTTCCACCTATGCCAGGCCGTGTATCGCAAACTGTGCAAGCTTGGCTTCCAGACACGCTACGGAACAGACGAAGATTTCGCGGTTTTGGTAAGTTCGGACATTCGACTGCGTGGTATAATTACTATACTAATGAATATATTAAAATTCGTACGCAATCGCAGGTGAGGATGCTGCCTGCCTTGGCATTTCTGCCACCTGCAGAGGTTCCAGATGCCTTCGAGGACCTCGTGGCATTGTTTTCAACGGACGCGATGCCTCTTGCACTCTACTTCGAAGACACGTACATCGGACGTCGTCGACGGAACGGATTGTTGTCTGCTATGTTCCCGACAAGTGTCTGGTCTGTCCACGCATCTGTCCTGGAGGGCCTTCCACGCACAAACAACGCCGCCGAAGCTTGGCACCGCAGCTTCCAGGTTTGTGCCATTGCTAAACGCTGAGCAACCTTTTTCATTTGTTGAGCTTTAGCCGCTAACCACTATGACTCTTTCCAGACAAACATCAACTGCAGCAGGCCTAACCTATGGTCGTTCCTTGGATGCCTGCAGAGAGAGCAGTCTTTGCAAGAAATGAAGATCGCGCAGCTGGACGCTGGTCAACCTCCCTCCGGCATGGCAGCAAAGTACCGGGTCCTCAATGAGCGCATCTCACGAATCTTGTATGATCACGACGCAGCTCGGCCGCTCTCGACACTGAAATGCATCGCACGCAATGTACGGCTGTAAGTCGACTCGGGACATTCCTTCCCAGCAAACCATTTGTCACATTTTGCAAATAAACGAAGTTTTGATTGATGTTTTTATAGTTTTCGTCATGTTCAAAATCCCTGCTGCTTTGTGCGCATTAAATGCACCACGTTTCCGGAAGGGTGCAGTCAAATTGGTATACTCGTCAGCCATGCAGACCCCATTTGCTTGAACAGAAGCGAATAGCCACATAGGGCTGAACAGAGAGCCCTAAGTCCAATACCACCTATTCGTTTTTCTACTTGTTATAATTTGTAACTAGTAGAAGAACGAATATGACCTATTATAAAATTCAAGCCTCGGAGGCGCATCCTGCGACAAACAAATTTTGACGAAATTGACAAAAGTCCAGTTCTCCGCTGTTACGAGTTCCCCGCCGTTACGAGTTCCCCGTGCACGAGATGGCCTATGACGAGATGCCCGCTGTGACCAGTTCCCCTATGACGAGTTGGCTGTGACGAGTTGGCTTGTGACGAGTTCTCCTAGACCCAAGCTTGGGTCTAGGAGATCTAGAAAGACGGAACTCGTAGACCATTGTTGGAATACGGGTCGCAGTTTCGACTTTGAGAATGCGTCCACTCTGGCGCGTGAACAAAGGTGGGGTCCACGCAGGTTCGCCGAATCATGGTTCATCCGAAGTGACTCATCGGCTTGCAACTCCAACCGCGGCCCCCTCCCCGATGTGTACGCGGATTTGCTTAAATAGGACTGTCGAAGTTTTTTCTCTCATTCCTGCTTGAATGTTTCACTGATGTTGTCTCCCGCATGGGAGACGAAACGTTTGATTAAATTTTTATTTTGTTATGTCAAGTCGGCGCAGTTTTTTAGATGCGGAGCATCTCTTGCTCGGGTCTATGTCCCGCGCCGTCGGCGTCGGCGTCGTAGTCCGCACTCACACTACGCATGCGCAACTCTCCTCCTTCCCTCTCTCCAACAGCTGCGCGTTACTCTCTCCGCTCTCTCCTCTACCAGCTGCGTGCACTTCGCGTGCGTTCGCTTCCACTCACACCGCGCGCGCATGCGGAACTCTCCTCCTCTAGTCTCCTCTCCTTCAAGTAGCGCGCTGCGCGTGTTCCCCCGGAGGAGTGAAAGGAGGATAGTTTTGGGCGCGCGGGTCGCAGCGCCATGCCAGGGCTTTCCAGTGGGGTGGGCTTTCCCCGCAACTCTGCGGCTGTCGTGTGCTAGCGTTTCTCGGCCGCTCGCGTCCGCCGCAGCCCAAATCCGGCCGGCCAAAAGAAATCAGTCAAGAAGGGAATAAATTAATTACGATCCGCGATGCTCCGCATCACCCCATAGTTCCCCTCGGGAAGATGGTGTGATTTTTTTGATCATTATGAGTCCCGGCTTTTGGAATATTTTTGCATATATTGAAGATGTTCTTCGACTCAGCAACCGCGCGAATCCTGATGTCCCCGAAGCAAAGAAGCTCGAGGTTCTAATGCGGGTCTGATGAAGGAAATTTAACTATCTTCGGCGCATTTTGTGCGGAACCCGATTACGACCATCGAGGGTTTTATTGCGGAAGCCACCAGCATCGAGCGTGCTCTTCTCGCCAGAGCCAGCCACTACCAGAGGCTACCCGGCGTCAGTGCGGTTCCGCAGTCCCCGTCCGACCTTGCCTGCAGTATTCCGGGCATTCGTCAGCCCATCCGCGACGTCGTCCGGGAGGAGCTTAAGAAGCTTCTCCCGACTGCCGAGCGCCCGGCCTCAATCTCCACTGCCGAGGTTGTTCTAGACAAGATTCAGCGAGCGTTCCTGCCAGCATGGCCCTGTCACTGTGGCCGCACCCGAAGAGCCGACGCTGACCTACGCCGCAATGGCCCGACGACCACCGCCAGCTGCTCAACGTTACCCGGTGGCGCCACGGCGCGACTCAACGCAGGCGTACCCTCGACGCCACGACGACCGACGTCAGTACAACCGCCGAGACCAACCAGCGCCAAGGAAAATCGATGTAAGGAGGACAGCGGATCGACGACCTATCTGCTATCACTGCGGTGAAGCCGACAAAGTTTACCGTCGATGCCCCTACCGACAACTGGGGCTGCGCGGGTGCCACCCGAACGACCCGCGCCCAAGGCACGGCGAACGCCCTCACGACATCGAGGAGCTCCTCCGACGTTCGCCATCCTCAGTGCCGCCTCTCTGCCGTTAATCATGCTCACCATCGGCAAGACGCTCAGCGTCTCCATCGCCACAATCCTGCCGAGAAAGCCTAGCTCCCCTGCGTCGCGGGGAAAACTAATTGCCGCAACACCTGAAGGTGGCGCTGCCGAAGACGCCCGAAGTATAAAGAGCCTCCAAGAACGCCGGAGCGCTCCGACTCTCCCCTCGCCATGCATCGCAATGACGCTTCTGCAACGGTGCCCAACAACCTCAACGTTGTTGTCGACGGATAGTGACAACCATGGAATGGCCCGCAAATACGAACCACCGGAGTCCACCTGATAACGCCGATCGGAAGGGGCACTGCTCGCGTCGAAATCCACGGCGAGACGTGTCCTGTGAATTCCATCGTTCTACAAGACTGTGCCAGAGACGTCATTACTGGTACAGACATTTTGTGCGAATGCGGCGCCGTCATCGACCTTGGAGAGAACAGATTAACGCCTCGAGCATCTGCTCCGCCTCCAGAGAATCCCCAAACGTCAGTCGCCGTCCGAGTAGCTGCCGACCACGTGAACCTGCTGCCGCGATGAAATGTTGTTGTACCTGTCGTTACGGATGCAGCTACTTGCGGCGAAGTTGTTCACGAAGGCAAACGTTCAATTGCTCCTGGTAAGAGAAATAGGCATCGCAAGAGGAGTAACTGAACTTCAGGAAGGGCGCACTGTGGTCCTCGCGACGAACTTCCGACAAGAGACGCAACACTTCACGAGAGGTGTCGCTGTGGGCCACGTCGAGGAACTCCTGAACTCCGACGAAATCGCCGCGATTATACTGAAGAGTCCTCGTCACCTCAACAAGACCGTACGTCGCCAGCACAGCACGACATTGACCCCAAGCTTCCGGGCCCGAAATGACGGCAGCTGAATAAACTCTTCGCCGAATACAGCGACTGCTTTGCGAAGTCGTCGAAGGTGCGCCAAACCGCTGTTGCGAAGAACCGCATCGTTATCGAGGGCGACGAGCTCCCTGTACATCGATCACCGTACAGAGACTCCGTGAGAGAAAGAGAGCTAATCCAGGAGCAAGTTAAAGAGATGCTTTCCCCTCTACCTTTATTCCTTCTTGATAGTGATAGTGATGGGATCGTCTCAACAAACAATTATGTTAGTTGCACTTGCCGCTAATATAATTGAAAACCCGAGGTGGATTTTCAATAAATATTATTTGCGAGTGCATCCTGTTTTCGCCTCCTTTCTTTGTGTCCTTTGAGGTTACGGCGCTTTGAACGTGATATAATGTTGTGTACCATCTCCCCCCCCTCTTTTTTTTTTGGATTTCCGTCCTTTTTTTTTCACTTCGCGAATCCTCCCCCAACTTTTCCCAAAACAAGTCACGCACACAGAGCCCAGTACAACTCCGGTCTATTGTTTAAAAAAAATTTAACCTGGCAAATTAAAAAAAAGTGTTGTCAGGCGAACTTATATTCCTCTGGAAAAGGTCTAATATTTCCTGAACACATTTCCGAAGCCGCCAAAAGGTGTAACAACACCTTTCTCGCACGCCCAGTAGGTGTATGAATAACATCACACCTATTGTAAAGAAGAAAAAAATCTTTGAGGAGGTGTATTCGGTATGAAACACCCGGTAAACACCCTTATACGTGTTTTGAAGTTTACTCTGCGCCGTCTGCACACAGAAAACCTCAGAAAAGGCCCATTGTATTTTTAGCGTCCTTGATTGTGTTTCGGGGTAGGTATGGGTGCATTTAGCTACGAGCATCTCATCTCTCCGCAGCCACTAAGGTCGTGGCGTTAGCCGATAACGGAGAACGAATGACGAGGCAAGAAGTGTGGCCATATTACGCCACGCCTTGACTTTCTTCAGCTCTCGGCGACCATCCCGTTACCTCGAAGCTGTGCGTGTGAATCAACGTCTCGGGGTAGAGGGAAGGGTTGTGTCTGATGAGGCCTGGGAGATGCACCTCGAGCACAGTGTCCATAAAGAAGTTGGAGTCGCTGACGGTAGTCCCCTTGCCTGGGAACAAACCACAAAGAGAGAGAGCATTACCCATAGCTTTGTCATGAAAAGAAGGTACAGTATGCATGAACGAGGCTGGTAGTTCAAACACGTAAGTAATTAAAAAAATCCTTCGAAACAATTAATGATGTGGTTCTTACGCATACACAGAACTCTTATGTTATTGCTAACCACGTTCGATGGTCAGCTTGCAAATGCTTTTATTTTATTTGAGCTAATTCTTCCAGATAAAGGCTTTACTTACCGAGGTTTTTTTATCTTTTTGTTTATTAATGCAGATGTTTGGCGCCAAAGAAGTGCTAAAAGTTTTGGATTTTCGCAAATATTTTTGTAATTTCTGAATTTCGCGATTTTGAAACCACAGCTAGCTGATTTGTTTCTACGGGCATCGCTTAGTCTACCTACAAATAATTACAATTAAAATTAATATTATATTATGCTTCACCGTCGCACACTCGCCCACTGTCTTGTGTTTTTTCTAAGATATTTATGTTCGTAAAGGGCGTCAACTGATTAAAACTAAAATTTATTTTGGAAGCTGAAATGCGCCGGATTGATTTACGATGCTTTTAGGTGAATGAGCAAATTAAAAGAAAGGAACTGCCAATTGTTCTGTCTTCGTTTGATACGCGCCACCTATTGCACTTGACTGAACTCTCTCTCACATTAGTCACTAAGCCACGTTTGTACACTTTCATTTGTAGTCTCAGAAACTGTCTCCGGAAGCCCGAATCTATGCCTTGACAACAGTGTTTTATGAGACAACTTTTGTGTTAGAGACAACTTTTTTATGTCTCTAGCGCTACAACCTGCCTCGTCTCTTTGTGGCAGCTTGTTCAAGGCAGCCCCGGTGTGATTGGATTTCCGAGTGTATTGCAATTACAAGCTGGCGTCTTCAAGTCGCTTATTATTTGGCTACATATAAAACCACATATACCTGGAAACGTTTCGTTCAAAACCGAAACTCTGGCGTTGAATTCTTCGTTCTTTTCAAAACTTCATTCGTATAGTAAAACAATCAGGTATCCTATTTGGCTTTGTTCAGGCAGTTTTTGCCTTTAAGCCAACGTGTCCCGACGTTTTCAGCATTGTATTTTGCGTTCGGAACCAATAACCAAAGCCTTGATTAACCAAAAACGGATGGATTAATGGATGGATGCTAACGGCTGTGCCCTTTATATCCTGCGGCAGCTTGCGCCACCTAGCCTAGAAGTACGTCATTCTATTCTCCCTGGATAATTTCCACCAGTCTTCCAATCTTCTCTTTGTTATTAAAAGGCACTTATGAAACATTCTTCCATTCTTGACCGCAAACCCCAGCGCTTCGGCCAAATCACCTTGACCCCCCCCCCCCCGGAGGGGAGTCAAGTTCTGTGCACCTCAAATTTCCTCAACACCACATGTTCTATAGTCTCGTCTTCAATTAGGCATACGGCACACGCGCGTATCCATTTCCTCATACTGTGTACTATATGTCCGAGTCCTCAGTACTCCTCTTCTAGCCTCGGATAGCAACGAGCTCCCCGGTGAATTATCATCCAAATGTTCCTTCCTTAATTCCTGCTTTCGTCCCCTATACATAGTTAAAGCTAACTTTACCTGCATTTTTTCCTACCACATCTTTCTCTCGGTTTCTTTTAATACCTTTTTCACAGAGGTAGTCTGTTCTGCATCCACACTTTACAGTTGGTAATTTAATTTTAGTTTTCGGGTTCGGTTTGTCTATTTAGTGTTCAAGCTTTTCATATACAGATGCTTATATACCTTGCTCGCCTGTCGTGTATCCTCAATTGTGTCCAGTCTCTGCTCAAATTTCAACTTACTGATCGTCTCTCTAGCCCTGAAAGATGTCGAGCCCATGTCTCCCTGCACTACTACTGTGGCAGCCAGAACGAAAGTTATGAACTTCAGCATTTTCCCAAAGGTGCTTGAGTATACCTAAAAGAAATAAGGAAACATTAACTAGAGTATGAAAACACACGCTGTTGAAAATTTAAAACTGTTCGTAGTCAGGAAAATGTGAAAATGGAGAACATAAAAAACTCGGATACTACAAACAATAACTCTATACATTACAGACACATCCGATACGAACTTCATTACAGATTATACACCTGTCAACACGCGCGAGATTTGGCAGCGAACTTTATCTACATTATTTTAAAGCAAGAAATACGATACTTAGGAGGACGTTCCGGGAGGGAAGAATTTATAGCAAGGAGGGAAAGTATGCAGGCGAGCTGGTTAGGAAAAATCTTTGAAAGAAAACGTGAGACTGGGATTCTGTGTCGTGCTGTCGTTTCTTTTATTTGTCCAATCTCAGGTTTTCTTTCAAAGAACCTATATTCTTTTTTTTAATTTTAGGGAAACTTGATTGGTGTGTCACGTGACCAGGAGAGGGAGGTGGACAGGGCATTGTAGGACGCTGAGGAGAGGGAAGGCAGGAGAGAGGAATGGAGAAACTGAATTGCTGTGTCACGTGTCCAAGGAGGGGGAGGAAGGGCACCGTAGGAGAAGGGCGAAGACTAGGGGAAGTGAGGGATGGGGAGGGAGGGAATTGGAGGTAGGCGGGGAGCGAGGGGCAGGGTGGATGGTGAGGACACCCTAGGAGAGGGGTAGGGATGCCGACAGAAAGGGAAGGGGAGAGAGAATTGTTTTCATGTGACGTATATATTCCTATTGCATTTAGCGGGGAAACTAGCTTGGTGTATAGACCTTTTCAGCTTACTCTCGCCCCCGACCGCCAAGTAGGCATATCCGGTATGGGCGACGAAAAAATATCAGAACGTTTCAACCTGCAAATAGTAAAAAAATAGAGGGGAGGCAAAACGAGAATGTGTGATGGTTACGTTTTCGTCCTAAGTGCCTTCTATTGGCGTGGCGACCGCAAAACAATGTTTTCGCCCATACTGGAAGTGACGACATATTCAAGATGGCGGCGCCCTTGCGAAAAGGGTCTATAGGTCACGTGACATCCGGTCAGGTGACGTAAATTTTCCCGCTAAACTTAGCGTTGAAACTGATTTGGTGTAAGTAGACGTGATATTTTTTTACTGTAAATTTGGCAGGAAAACTGAATTGAAGTATAGGTCACGTGACTTTAGGTCACGTGAGGTCAATTTTCTTGCTAAATTTATCGGAAAATGCACGGAAGGACGGATGGACAGACAGACGGATGAACGCGAGAAAATGTCTGGGATTAGGGGGTCCCGTTAATTAAGCGGTACTCCGGCGATTGTTTGAGCTACCCCAACTAACTACATTTTCAGAATCATAGGCGTTTACTTTTTCCGGCATACTATTTAGTATCGCGAAATTCAGAATTGTTATTGATGAAATCGGCAAGTGAAAATGATGCCAAAAGCAACATTCAAAAAAATGACCGCATCTCCACGTGGTGAATGATGTTGATTGGGGCGAAGCTCTGGTGGTGCTGATGATACTGATTTTATTGTTCATAGGCCGTGCTGATGGTGCTGATTTCTTTTTATTGCTCATAGGTACTGCTGAGTTCCGGGTTGCGTTTTGACTTCATTATTACTGCTTTATGGTCGGTGAAATGCAGAGCCAGTGGTTCTTCTAGCGGATCAGCTTGGATCCGCTAGAAGCCGTGGGAACGCATCTCCACCACTTAAGTCAACGGTCCATGTCAGAAAGAGAATGTATGGTATGGAACGTTGTTATATACGCATTTGAGCATTTGACCGCAGCGTCCCTCTCGTCTATAAACGTTGAGCCAATGCATGCAAAGTTTAACGCGATTATATACGCATTTGACCGCAGCGCCCTCTCCTGTATAGACGTTGAGCGGCTACATGCAACGTTTCATCCATGACATCCCCAGCTCTTGAGTTACTACCACATCTCAGAGCCCCTACTCGTCCCGCGATCGTGGCCGAGTGGTTAAGGCGATGGACTAGAAATCCATTGGGGTCTCCCCGCACAGGTTCGAATCCTGTCGACTGCGCAAACATTTTTTTCTCTTTTATGTGAGCACGGACGGCCGGACGGACGAACGGACGGACAAGGCTAGACCCTAAGAAGCTTCGCCCTTAATATACTCGCGCTTTCACTGGCGTGACGTCAGGGGAAAGCAGGCTTGCAGGTCGAGCGGGAAGGTAAAAGAATGGACTATGCCGACCATTTGTTTCACGCTGCGGCGGGGGAGCTGGAGCGGCCTTCCAAAGCATTCATTCGACAACATGAAACCGCTAGTATTCAGTTGGGAACAAAGTCTACAGTCCAAAGAGTGAACCCATGCCTTCCCCTGAAGTCACTTTTACATTGTTGCCAGTAGAAACTTTCACTTTGAAAAACACGCGGTGAGGAGCAAAATTTGTAAATTCAGTAACTTCGCGAAAAAACAATTATTTCGATCTAATATTTGGGTTACTATTAAGGCGATGTTTGTTGATGTAACAAATGTTCAGGCAAATCGGGAACTAAAAGGAAATGCCTAAGTACCTCTTTAAGACGCATGTAACGCTTAAAAGAAAAAAAAATCATAGGTACGTTTACCGATAATGTTTTTCATGCTTTTTTTTTCTTTGTTTCGCGGAAAGTTCTGCGTGGGGGGCAGAGATAAAGGCTTGGCGCCTGACAGGGCCTCTGCCCCCCCCCCCCCCCGTACAGTTCAGCAGTGCAGTACAAAAGCACAGTGGCAAATACATCAGTCAACAAAATGCGCCATTTACCAAGCCGATCTGTTAGAAGAAAATAGACCGAAACATTTGTGCAATATTCTAAAAATCAATAATCAAAATTAGAGTTTCATATACCATGAAAAATGAAAATAAAAGAAACTGATCATCGAAAACGACCAGGAACAAATACATGCTTCCGTTATGGAATACACGAAATACAAGTATACTCTACAGTTCTTGTTCCGTCGGGCATCACCTCGTAGTTCAGCTCCCCGAGGCGACGAAGTACCTTGTATGGTCCAAAGTACCGTTTAAGCAGTTTCTCACTGAGGCCGCGGCGACGGATGGGCGTCCACACCCACACCCTGTCTCCGGGCTGGAAGTGGACGTCCCTGCGACGAAGGTTGTAGCGGCCCGCGTCGACGCGTTGCTGGTCTTGAATCAGGAGTCGGGCGAGCTGGCGGACTTCTTCGGCCCGTTGAGCAACCACCTGGGCGTCGTCGCTCTCATTGTCAGCTGGCTCATGGGGCAGCATCGCGTCCAGCATGGTCGTTACCTTCCGACCATGTACCAGCTGGAAAGGTGTAAATCCAGTGGTCTCTTGAACCGCCGTGTTGTAGGCGAACGTGACGTAGGGCAACACCTCGTCCCACGTCTTGTGCTCTACGTCGACGTACATAGAGATCATGTCGGCGATTGTCTTGTTGAGTCGCTCCGTCAGCCCGTTGGTCTGCGGGTGGTATGCAGTGGTACGACGATGGCTGGTGTGACTGAGCCGGAGGATTTCTTGGGTCAGCTGTGCCATGAACGATGATCCGCGATCTGTAATCAGAACTTCGGGAGCGCCGTGCCGGAGGACGATGGACTCGATGAAAAACTTGGCGACTTCAACAGCAGTCCCTGAAGGAAGGGCTTTCGTTTCTGCGTACCGCGTGAGATAATCTGTGGCGACGATTATCCAACGGTTTCCCAGGGTCGACGGCGGAAAAGGACCAAGTAGATCCATTCCGATCTGCTGGAACGGTGCAGTTGGCGGAGGAATTGGCTGCAGGAGACCTGCCGGCTTCGTCGGCGGTTTCTTGCGTCGCTGGCACTCGTGGCAGGATCGGGTGTAGAGGTGGACGGTTTTGGGGAGCTTGGGCCAGTAATACTTTTCACGAATACGGGCCAGTGTCCGGCTGTATCCAAGGTGTCCGGACGTCGGGTCGTCGTGACATGCTTGAAAGATCTCCTCTCGAAGGTCGGTCGGGATTACCAGCAGCCACGGCGAGTTGTTGTCCCCGAAGTTCTCTTTGTAGAGTACACCTTGTCGAATGGCGAAGGTCGGCAGGGCTCGTGAGAAAACACGTGGCACGGTACTCCCGCGCCCTTCCAGGTGCTCGATTAAGGCGCGCAGCTCCGGATCGTCTCGTTGACGTCGTGCCATGTCGTCGGTGTTCACTGCTCCTAGGAAGCACTCGTCGTCATCGTCGTCGCTGCTGCCGGAAGGTGTTTCGACAGGGGCCCTGGACAGGCAGTCAGCGTCGCTGTGCTTGCGTCCTGACTTGTAAACCACAGTCATGTTGAACTCTTGTAGTCGGAGGCTCCATCGAGCGAGGCGTCCTGACGGGTCCTTGAGGTTCGCAAGCCAGCAGAGCGAGTGGTGGTCCGTGACTACGCGGAACGGGCTTCCGTACAAGTACGGACGAAACTTCGTGATTGCCCAGACGACCGCAAGGCATTCTTTCTCAGTCGTGGAGTAATTTCTCTCCGCCTTGGACAGTGTCCGACTTGCGTAGGCGATGACTCGCTCGGTGCCTTCTTGTACTTGAACTAGTACCGCGCCAAGTCCTGCGTTACTTGCGTCAGTGTGAATCTCGGTTTCCGCATCCTGATCGAAATGTCCAAGAACAGGAGGCGTCTGGAGTCGTCGCTTCAGCTCGTCGAATGCCTGCTGCTGCTCCTCGGCCCATTCGAACTTCTCGGCGTCCTTCGTGAGGTTTGTGAGCGGTGCGGAAATCCTTGCGAAATCCCGAACGAAGCGTCGATAGTAGGCACAAAGTCCAAGGAATCTTCGCACGGCCTTCTTGTCTGTCGGCGCTGGAAATGACGCGACGGCGCGAGTCTTCTCTGGGTCTGGGCGAACGCCTTCGTTACTAACCACGTGACCTAGAAACTTCAGTTCGTCATAGGCGAACCGACACTTTGACGGCTTGAGGGTGAGTCCGGCGGTCCGTATGGCTTGGAGAACAGCTCGGAGTCGTCGCAAGTGCTCGTCGAAGTCGCCGGAAAACACTACGACGTCGTCGAGGTAGACGAGACAGCTCTGCCACTTCAGTCCTGCCAGTACGGTGTCCATGACACGCTGGAAAGTTGCTGGCGCCGTGCATAGTCCGAAGGGCATCACCTTAAACTCGTACAGTCCATCCGGCGTGACGAAAGCTGTCTTCTCTCGGTCCCGTTCGTCGACTTCGATCTGCCAGTAGCCGCTCTTCAGGTCCATCGATGAAAAGTATCGAGAGTGGCGCAGCCGGTCTAACGTGTCGTCGATGCGGGGGAGTGGATAGACGTCTTTCTTCGTCACCGCGTTCAGCTGCCGGTAGTCCACGCAGAACCTAAGCGTTCCGTCCTTCTTCTTAACCAGTACGACTGGAGAGGCCCACGGACTGCTTGAAGGTTGGATTATGTCGTCGTTCAGCATCTCTTGAACTTGCTCCTGGATCACCTCCCTTTCTTTTACGGAGACTCTGTACGGCGATCGATGCACGGGGCGCGCGTCGTCCTCGGTAATGATGCGGTGCTTCGCAACGGCGGTTTGGCGCACCTTCGACGACGTCGCAAAGCAGTCGCGGTATTCGGCGAGGAGGTTAATCAGCTGCCGTCTTTTCGGGCCCGGAAGCTTTGGGTCAATGTCGAGCTGCTCTGGCGACGTACTGTCTTGCTGAGGTGGTGAGGATTCTTCAGTAATCGCGGCGATTTCGGCGGAGTTCCGGAGTTCCTCGACGTGGCCCACGGCTGCACCTTTCGTGAGGTGTTGCGTTTCTTTTCGGAAGTTCGTGATGAGGACCACAGTGCGGCCATCCTGAAGTTCAGCTACTCCTCTTGCGACGCCTATTCCTCTTCCCAGGAGCAATTGAAGGTTTCCTTCCAGAACAACTTTGCCGCAGGTAGCTACATCGGTCACGACGGGTACGACAACACTTGATCGCGGCGGCAGGTTCACGTGGTCGACAGCGATTCGGACGGCGGCTGACGCTGTTTGGGGTATCTCTGCAGGCGGAACAGGCGTCCGCAGCGTCAATCTGTTCTCACCAAGGTCGATGACGGCGCCGTATTCGCAGAGAAAGTCCATGCCGAGAATGACGTCTCTGGAACAGTCTTGTAGAACGACGAACTTCACAGGACACGTTTCGCCGTGAATTTCGACGCGAGCAGTGCACCTTCCGACAGGCGTGATAAGGTGTCCTCCGGCGGTTCGAATTTGTGGTCCTCCCCAGGGCGTCGTAACTTTTCGCAGGCGGCGAGAGAGCCTCCCACTCAAGACTGAGTAGTCTGCTCCGGTGTCCACGAGGGCAGATGCGTCGTGGCCGTCGATAACAACGTTTAGGTTGTTGGGCACCGTTGCAGGAGCGTCGTTGCAATGCGTGGCGTCGGGAGAGTGGGAGCGCTCCGGCGTTCTTGGAGGCTCTTTACTTTGGTCGTCTTCGGCAACGCCACCTCCAGGCGTTGCCGCACTTAGTTTTCCCGGCGACGCAGGGGAGACAGGCTCTCTCGGCGGGGTCGTGGCGCTGGAGACGCTGAACGTCGTGGCGATGGCGAGCGAGATTCACGGCGGAGAGACGGCACTGAAGAGGGCGAGCGTCGGAGGTACTCCTCGATATCGCGAGGGCGTTCGCCGTACCTCGGGCGTGGGTCGTTCGGGTGGAAACCACGCAGCCCAAGTCGACGGTAGGGGCAGCCGCGGTAGATGTGGTCGGCTTCCCCGCAGTGGTAGCAGAGCGGGCGTCGGTCGGCCGTTCGCCACACGTCGGTCTTCCTCGGCGAGGGTCGCTCCGGGCGGACGTCCTGGACTTGTCCTTCCTGGCGTCGAGGATACTGCGGCATCGGAGGGTCTCGTCGGGGTGGCGCCGTGGCCTGGCGGTTAGCTTGCGGCGGTCGTCGGGCCATGGCGGCGTAGCTCAAAGTCGGTTCCTCTGGCGTCGTCGTGTTGATCGGAACCTCAGGTTGGAAGGCTCGGTGAACTTCCTCTCGGACGACCTCGGCGAGCGACAGTGAGGACGGGCGATCCGCAGCGGGGAGTATCTTGCGGAGTTCTTCCCGGACGACTTCACGGACGATCTCCCGAAGGCTGTCGACACCGCTGGTATTCAGGTCCAGAAGGGAAGCTGCGACAGTTGGAGCAGCAGGCGCGCCGGCGATTCGGTGGTAGTGGCTTTCTCGGGCTGTCAGGGCGCGCTCGATATTGGTGGCTTCGGTTACAAAACCATTGACAGTCGTCGGGGGATTGCGTACCAATCCTCCGAAAATTTCACCCTTCACGCCACGCATGAGAGCGCGAAGTTTCTTCTCCTCGGCGGCCTCCGGATCGGCCCGGGCACTTAGACGCAGGACATCTTCGACAAAGCTTGTCACGCTTTCGTTGGGGCCCTGCACCCTTGTTCGAAGAAGGTCCTCCGCTCGCTGCCGACGGTGGTAGTTGATGAACGTCCGCTTCAGTTCGGCGGCGCATGGCTCCCACGAAGTAAAGGAGGCTTCGTGGTTCTCAAACCAGTGCCTCGCGGTGCCTTCAAGCGCGAAGTAGAGGTTCTGGAGGCGGTGCTCATCCGTCCATCCGTTGTGGCGGGCTACACGTTCATAATGATGCAGCCAGTCCTCTACGTCCTCGTGAGCTTCACCGTGAAAGGGCGTCGGAGTGCGGGGAGTGACGGGCAGGATGACGACGGGTGGGGTAGTCATCGTCGCGGTCCGCTTCTTTGGCTTCTTTGGCAGGGGTCCAAATTCCGGGAGTTGGCCTTCGGTACGGTGGCTTGCTCGGGCGTTGGAGTCTTCTGCGAAGGGTAGCCTCCCGGGGCTGAGCACGTCACTTGGCCGGCGTGTCTTCGGAGGGGTACGGTTTACGGGCATAGACTGCAATACCCCGCACCTCCACCAAAATGTCACGAATGACAGTGATGAAACAAAGAATAACTGAGGAAACTGAAACGTTTAATGGGGCGAACTTGTGCCCAAAAACAAAAAGGAAACAGAAGATAACAGCAGAGCGTCGCGGGCGTCGAAGTCGGCGTAACAGCAGGAGTCGAACGCTGG
>JAZHYW010013580.1:0-25491 GCA_037355805.1 Ixodes ricinus | reverse complement strand
ATGAATCTCCCATCTCAGGCCTTCATTCACCCTGTGGGGGCAGAATTTTCTCATGGCCTGCGATAAGCACCCTGAGGCGACACTTCTCTTAACTGGCTTAGTGTGGGCGGAGTCATAAGATAAAATTCTCTTCTCCCCTCACGTGTTATACATCCAACATCTGTCAGCTTCCCTCCCCCGATGGTCAGGTTGACATCCAAAAACTGCAAGGAACCGCCCTCTGGGAGTTCATACGTGAAATTCAGTCCTCCATGCATTTCCCTCAAACAGATCATGACCTTTTGCTTGATGGTGTCTTTATTTGTGCGTCAGAAAACAGAGCAAAAGGCTCGAGCTACACCTAAGCACTTTTTATGAGTTGTGAACGCGAAGGCATGAATGTCGTTCTTGCGCACCTCCTCATGAAGTTGCCGTGCCTCACTGACATTGGCGCATAATTCTGTGCCGCCGCTCTGTCGGCGGCACGGAATCGGCTGCAGGAATCGGCTGGCGCGATTGGGCAGCCGTAGCGCTGCCCGAGTATCCAGCCAATTCCTTTTGCTGGTGCGAGGGCAGACAGCGTCATGGGGTGGCACTGATTGCAACTGACGCGTGGCGGCCTCCCTCGTCTTCAATTAATTGCCGTTTCGCATGGCTTTTTGCGTGGCTTCAAAGCTGGGATGCCTCAGATCGCGGCTTCACGTTTTCATCTGCCATTTGGCGTGGCTGATGACGTCGGCTTGCTCCGTAGGACAGTTAATGCTTTTGCATTAAATATCGTCAATGTATCGGAAACACCTCACAGAACCTATATCTTCTAATAAGGGCCGATGTCTGCGGTTACCCCTTGCAAGGTACAAGTCACATAGCGCTGGCGCAATGCACGATCCAATAGCGATGCCGTCTTTTTGCTTGTACACTCGGCATTCAAACCTGATGTGCAGAGAATGTAAATATGTCTGAACGAGATCCAGGAAGTCCCCTGTGAAGACATGGAAAGAGCATGATGTTATGCTTTTGAAGCGTAATCAGATAAAACGTCGACAGCAGGAATGTAAACGTCAACAAGATTTGGTAAACACGCCAGACAATGACACGACATCCTTGGGATATCCTCAGGATATCCAAGTAAGGATGTTTGGATATCCGAGGTAGTCCTCGTCTCATTTTCAAGCAGTCGAACTAGGATCCATTTGTCCGTCCAGTGTTCATCCTTGAAATGTTCTCTGGATGATGCCTCGGGACTTTTTTGTACACATCTCAGATCTCAGGACACGTGTCAACATTTCTTTGTGAGAACTTGAAGCTAATGTATGAGCATGTAAAAATAATTAGTGATGGGATTCATTTAAATGTGGTTCTTGCCTGCACTAAAAGCTTGAACTGCTGTATGTGCAGCACTACAAATGCAGCAGTTTGGGCTTTAGTGCAGGCAAGAACCACATTTAGAGTCAAATTCCTATCACACGTTACATGCTCATACAATTGATGCTTTATGGCAGCACTTGACATTTATCAAGTGCTGCCATAAAGCATCAATTGTGCGATGTGTTACTGTGTAGAAAAATCTTGGTGAGTGTTGTAACAAAGCCACATTGTATTCAAAGTAATCACTGAATACCATGTGTCATCAGCTCTTAGCATGAGCAAGAAAAACAAAACAATTTTTAAATGTAAAATTTATTTTCAGAAGATACATTTTTTGAAATATAGGACAGCTTTGAGGAAGTAAACAAAAGAAATTAGCAAATGTAAAGGTAAACTAAATGTAGGAGGAAATGTAGGTGCTCCTCAAAAATCTATCCTGTGCAGGCTAAAAAAAATTGTGAACAACGGAGTGAAAGGGTTTAGTCTTGTTGTGCCACTCAATAGACTTCAGCAGAAGCTCTTGTGCAACCTGTGGTGTGCTTCGAGCAGTGACGGTGCCATGTGGCCGGCTGCTTAGGATAAATGAAACTTGTGCCGATTTGCTTCTGTATCCCACTACACTTCGTGCTTATTGCCGAGTTGGCAATGCGGCATCACGCATTTCAAACTCCCCGCCGTGACGTGATGAAACAAGATGAGATTAATATGACAATGACACGAGGATGTACACAGTACTTGAGGACTGATAAAAGATTACTTTTGAGTCATTACGGGGAATTCGAAACGCATCTGCTGTATTGTCAACTCGGAGAAGGTCTGGCGATTAGCTCCGCATGTTTCATTTTATTTTATTTTATTCCTTAAAGGCCCTCTTTCGAGGGCATCACATAAGAAGGAAGTACAGTAAGTTATACACATAAAAAGAACACAACAACAATAAAAAGTTATACACCCACTAGTTTGGTAACAAGATAGTAAGAAGGCAACAGAGGAAACTACATTGCGAAATATAAGGTGATGGAATCCCTAAAAGTAACTGGGTTCGTGATTTAAACAAGATACTCTGAAAGATCGTTCCATTCCACAATTGTGAGAGGTAGAAACGATCTGTTAAATGTGTTTGTTGATCTTGATATGTGCTGAAACTTACGGGAGTTGTTGAGGCGACTTGACCACCATGCGGCAGTATGCATAAGTATCTACCCTCGAATCACACCTTGCGGCGTGTTTCGAGGGTAGATCAATTAAAGTTTGCTTTTATTGTAGACGCACTAGCTGTATAATCGCAATTTATGAGGTGTAGCGGGCTGCTCAGTTTTGTACTGGCTTTAAGTTGAAGGATCAAATAATTTTGGTGGGGATTCCAAATCGCAGCGCTGTATTCTAATTTTTGGTCGAACGAAAGCTTCGTACGCAAGTTTCCCGAGTTTTGGGGAGCAGCACTCAGGCAGTGCCAGGTGTAGCCAATGGTCTTTGCTGCGTCTGATGAAATGGCGTTAATGTAGTAGATCTATGACATGTCGGAAGTTAGAACCACACCAAGATATTTGTGTTTAATGACTTCTTCGATGATCTCGTTATCTAGCTTGTACTGAAAGGGTGACATGAAGTAGGTCCTTTTGAAGAAGAGCCTGGTCATTATGTGATGTGATTTCGCGAAAGAGTATGCAGTCATCTGCAAAAATGTGTATTTTAGAGGCAATATGGTCTGTAAGATCTTTATATTAAAAAAGAAGAGGACCAAGGACTGTTCCTTGGGGCACACCCAATGTGACATTAGTAGGGTTAGGTTCATGCTCGTTTAACACTATACTGGACTCGCAAGGTAAGAAAAGAGCGTATTTATTTGAGGACTTGAGGATCTAGATGAGGACAGGAAAGCTTTGAAATTAAACGAAGATGAGGAACGCGGTTAAATGCTTTGGAAAAGTCTAAAAATATGGCATCTGTGTCAATGCGAGATAGAAGGTTAGGGTGTAGGTCATGAGTGAATTCAAAAAGTTCTGTTTAACATGAATAACCTCTGCGAAATCCCTGCTGGTGTTTTATGATAAAGTCGTTGCTGTCTGGATGAGGCATTATATGGGAGTAGATAATATGTTTGAGAAGCTTCGATGGGACAAAGGTTAGTGAGATACGACAATAATTTGAGTACATGGAGCGATCGTCACTTTTGTGGACCGGAACAATCTTGCCCACTTTCCAGTCAGATGGGAGGCAGCTTTCGGACAGTGACTGCTTGATTATCAAATGTGATAGGGAACTAGATATAGCTGAGTTGTTGTTTAGTATTTTGGATGATACATTATCTGGTCCTGAGGACGATGAAAGTTTTAGCCCTTTGATGATGGTGGCAATACCGTCTGATGAAACACTGATAGGCGGCGTAGACTCATAGTGGAAAGTTGGTAACTTAGGTATTTCTAAGGAACTCTCATTTGTAGAGATGGAAGTGAAAATTTGTTTATTACATCCGAGCATAGTTCGTGAAACGGGTTTCTTCTCTCATCGATCAATTGAACTATACGGTTGTTGCTATTTGGTGAAATTAGATTCCAAAACGTTTTTAGGTTATTTTGTAGGATGGTTGGCAGGTCATGGTCGAAATATTTTCTTTTAGATGATTTGATCAGATGGTTATATTCTTTAAGACAAATGTAGTGCATTTGCCTATTGTTTGGAGAATTGGCAATAATTGCTTTCCGAAAGAGTCGTTCCTTTCTTGTCGAGTGACTTAAAGGCCGCTGTACAAACGGGTCGTTCTGCAGGGAAGAACCTTCTCTCCCGAAGCTGGGTGACGGGGAGGGAAAGGGTCATGGAAAGAGCGTCGCGAAAATGGGATTTGCCTCGGGACGAGCTATCCTCCCGAGAGGGAGTGGGGGACGGGACAAAGCTGCCGTGGGGGTTCCGGCAACCAGGTGGAAGAAAGATAATCTTGTCAAACGGCGACCTCGGATGCGAGGACGGGCACGTCAGAGAATTTGAAAATAGCCTTCCCGGTTGTGGTCTCGTGCTGCTTGATGAGCTGGACGACCCAGTGCGGTCAACTGGCTTTAGAAGGTGTTTCGGATGAGTTGTTTTTGTTGTTGAGTGTTGTTACACACGGGAAGAGGGGATGCCTGCACGTATGATTCGGATGAGGAAAACTCGTTTTGCTCCAAAAGGCTAAAATTATTCCGATGAGGAAAACTCCAAAAGTCCAAAAGCATTGCAAAAGTGCAAAAGCATTCAAGCAGAATGCTTTCCAAAAGTCTAAAAGCATTCTGGAACGTGAATTCTGGCCACAAATATGAATAGCACATGTATGAAAAACTACGAGGGCGCCTAAGCTTTCTCCTGTGATGAGAGAATGCTTGAGCATTACCCTTGGCCGAGTTATGTTGGCGCAACGGATAGCGCGCTAGGTTCGCGATCAAGAGGGCCTAGCTTCGAAATCGTGCAAAAATGGTTTTTACTCGTGTTTTTTGTTTCGTTTTCTTTTGTTTGGTCACGTGAGCAAAAAAATCACGTGAACTGGGTTTTTTTTTTGGTAACATGACCAGAGGTTTTTTTTTCGTTTTTTTTCTTTTTCTGTCATTTTTCTTTTTTTTCGGTCTACGCTCCCTTTCGCAAAACTCTTAGCACCTATTTCGCTAGCGCTTCTAGTGTGATTTTGGCCGTAAATAACTGGAGGCCCCGGGCAGATGCGCCCAATGTAGAAAAGTATCTACCGTTCTGGTTTCATACAGAGCTATGAAAGCCAGAAGGGACGAATCCTAGCTGAGTCAAACAACCAGCTTGCAAACGCAATCGTGTTGATAATAGCGCCAAGGAGTTTGTATGACTCTTTCTGGTGGTGCGCAGAGTGTGAAATCACGGAGGTAATATATGCTTCTGCCTAGTCACCTCGCGAACGGTTGGGTATTGGCTGCAGAGATTCATTTCGCTTTGTTTTATTACCGTGATTATATTTTGATTTCTGTGTTCCTAATCTAACAAACAGAACAAAATCGCTTTTCTCGTGTGACGCCACGGCGGGGAAACAGGAATCAATCAGTGTACAGACATTGTAGCGGCGCTTGAGCTCGTTCTATAGCGCCTCTAAAAACCGTGCTATCACGGCTGTGCAACGTCAACATTGCATAAACTGCCGTTAGTTGCACTCGTATTGCATCGTGAGGGAACGACTATGACTGGGTAAACAGGAACAGAGAGAATGGGTGCGTGTGATTTGTTGAAGTTCGATTCAACAAATCGAGCTTCAACGAATGCGGTAGTATTGAATTCACTCAACCAGCTATATGAGTTTTCAGATGGAGTATATAACGGTATACACCTTCCAAGTATGCGATTCGTGTTCTGCCAGTGATACCTCAGCTAGACTGAAACGCAGAATCCACGTTGAAAAAAAAATGATAGGACACTATACTTCGTTTCAGCTTCCGTCCGAGCGCAGCCAAAGGCTGAGAGACGGTTCGCTAATTTGAAATCAGCATTCCTACGCACCACAAAGTAGTCCGCAAAAGTATTTTTTTTAAATAACTGTTTTGTGCGTATACATTGAACAATATTTCAAATGTTTACTGCTGTGACAACTAAAAGAATTAAATATCTGAAGGTTATGTTTTTTTAATATATGTAAACGCATCTAGTTTGGTGAAAACACGTACATCCGCTGGCAACACTGCTACAGCGCTAGGTTTTTCTGTGTGATTTCTTTCCCGTAATGACCGAATCACTGGGCCGAATCATGTGCTTCGCTTCACTGTAGCTTAGCTGCTTTCCTCATTGAGTCGCTTCAAAACATCCCTTCGCAAAGGCACGTTTGGGCGTCAGGCGCGAGAGGTCGTGATGAATGTCTATTTCAAATTCGGCAGGAGACTCCGGCCGCGTCGTACCGCGAATGCGTTGTAAGCAAGAAAAGCGTCCGGGCCACTACAATTCACTGATACGCGGCGAAATCAGGGCACCCCTTTACCTGCCGATCACATTGAACGCCGACAAGCTGGTGGAAAGGACTGCGCCTTGAGCCCTGGTATATCCAGATAATACAGGGAAACATCAACGGCCGGGTCATCGGGCACCTTGCAATGTGTAATCACACCTCGAAACTATGCCGAAATCCCGAACAGATGGAAAGCTCGGACACAGACGCCAGCGGCCAGCCTACGTGCTGACATCCCCTGCGACTAAATTTCAGAACGTGAAAGGGCACATTTTAAACCTGTAGCAGACGATACTGCTGATACACCCGTAGCAGACGAAATACTCGGCGAGCGCGGGCGGCGCGGACGACCAGCGGCGCATTGGAGTGATACAAAGTGCAGGCGAGATCGCGTGACCTATTACCGGCGTGTGATTGGCTCCGGCCACACGTAGCTTTGGCTGCGCTCGGACCTGCCGTGCTTCGAAAAATGCTAGTCCAATGCATTCAAGCTTGTTCAAGGCGCCCGTAGCGTTGCGCACCCGGCAAAGCGCACTCAATCGCTGCCCGCGGCGTTTTTTTTTTTTTTTTCGAGCAGCGAAATAATTTTTAGTTGAGCAGCAGGCCCCCTTTTCCGCGGGTTAAGCCGGATTAACGGAGGCGTCTCCTAATCCATTCTCCATGTCGGCCCTTCGGGGGAGGGCGGTAAACAGGTGGCGGAGGGCGGTGAAGGGGGAAAGGAGGGCAGGAGAGGAGGAAACACGAAAAAGTGGAAAGCGCGAACTGTACAGCGGCCTTTAAGCATTTTATTGTACCAAGGCTGACAACCATCGCTTTGAATACTCTTGGTGGGCACAAATACTTAGATAAGCTCATTAGTTTATTTTTATACAGAAACCAGTAATCCTCCAGACTTCCTTGATTAAAGTTGATTTGATACGAGTGCCAAAATGTGGTCAAGTGGCTATATATTGATACAAAATCTGCTTTATTGAAGTCCCATATTACCTTTTTATTAGGCATTTTAGCAGCAATATCCATGGACAGCATGATGTGTAAAAACTTATGGTCACTGAAACCATCGCTGTAGTGAACTGACTGAACAAGGTTGGGTGAGGATGTACGAACGAGGTCGAGAATATTTTCACCATGGGTAGGGTGTCCGACTAGTTGAGTGAGGTTAAACAACAAACATGGTTCGAGAAATTCGCTGGAGTCTTGTGATGTGGTTGTTGTGGTGGGCACAATTACTTCGATCAGCTCATTCACTTTATTTTTATACAGAAACCAGTTATCTTCCAGACTTCCTCGATTAAAATTGTTTTGATACGAGTGCCAAAATGTGGTCAAGTGGCTATTTATTGATTTAAAATCTGCTTTATTGAAGTCCCGTATTACCTTTTTATTAGGCATTTTAGCAGCGATATCCAGGGACAGCATGATGTGTAAAAGCTTATGGTCACTGAAACCATCGCTGTAGCAAACTGACTGAACAAGGTCGGGTGAGGATGTGCGAACAAGGTCAAGAATATTTTCACCACGGGTAGGGTTCTGGACTAGTTGAGTGAGGTTAAACAACAAACATGGTTCGAGAAATTCACTGGAGTCTCGTGATGCGGTTGTTGTGGTGGGCACAAATACTTCGATGAGCTCATTCACTTTATTTTTATACAGAAACCAGTTATCTTCCAGACTTCCTCGATTAAAATTGTTTTGATACGAGTGCCAAAATGTGGTCAAGTGGCTATTTATTGATTCAAAATCTGCTTTATTGAAGTCCTGTATTACCTTTTTATTAGGCATTTTAGCAGCGATATCCAGGGACAGCATGATGTGTAAAACCTTATGGTCACTGAAACCATCGCTGTAGCAAACTGACTGAACAAGGTCAGGTGAGGATGTGCGAACAAGGTCAAGAATATTTTCACCACGGGTAGGGTTCCGGACTAGTTGAGTGAGGTTAAACAACAAACATGGTTCGAGAAATTCACTGGAGTCTCGTGATGCGGTTGTTGTGGTGGGCACAAATACTTCGATAAGCTCATTCACTTTATTTTTATACAGAAACCAGTTATCTTCCAGACTTCCTCGATTAAAATTGTTTTGATACGAGTGCCAAAATGTGGTCAAGTGGCTATTTATTGATTCAAAATCTGCTTTATTGAAGTCCTGTATTACCTTTTTATTAGGCATTTTAGCAGCGATATCCAGGGACAGCATGATATGTAAAAGCTTATGGTCACTGAAACCATCGCTGTAGCAAACTGACTGAACAAGGTCGGGTGAGGATGTACGAACAAGGTTGAGAATATTTTTACCACGGGTAGGGTTCCGGACTAGTTGAGTGAAGGCCCGTTCACACTCTTGCAACCTCTTAAAACTAGGTTCCTTAAAACCCCTTACAACGCGAGGACACACTGGCGCCGTCTATTGGGAAGCAGTGTAAACTTGGCGGTCCGGCATATTTTCTATTTCTCTCTCGCATTATCCTTTCTTTCGTGGCTCGAAAACCTCTCGCGCATTATCCTTTCTTTCGTGGCTCGAAAACCTTTCGTCGACGTTGTAAACGAGCCTGTCTTATAGGTATTATGCACATTTGACCTAGAAAATGCCGCAAAACCTTCGCTCTTGTTAAATGCCGTTTCTGGGTCACCGCATAGATGGCGCCAGCGTGCCAGTGTGTTCTCTCATTCTAAGAAATTTTAAGAGGTTTTAACCAGGGTGTCGAACCGGAACCGAACCGAACCGAAAACCGTAACCGAACCGGTATTCTTTCCGGAACTGAACCCGAACCCAAACCGTTATATTGTTATCGCGATGAACCCGAACCGGAACTAAACCGGAAAAAAAATAACGGTTACCGGCTCATGTCAAAACGGTTCGGCCACGCGCTGTTGACAATGAATGTGCTATCATATGCCATTTGTTTTTTAAGTGCTGTCAACTGACACACACCTCGCTTACATATTTTTCTTCTCCACTCAGTCTTAGGAATATAAACGCTGCATCCATGAATCTTGACATAGGAACCAGTATTGCGCTGGTCGCGGCTTGCACGGAAGAAAAAAAATTGGAAGGCTGTGCAAAAAAAAAAAAAATCGCGTCACGGGATTTTATTTTTTTACAATCTCGTAAATCCTAAATGCTGCTGTGTGCTCATTTCATAACACGTTTCTAGAACGCGCGAGTTCTTGAAGCTTGCTTCCATTGGAATGAGAAAAGAAAAGGCTGTGGAGTTTGATAATGTTTGAGGGAGAGAAAGAAATTTTATTTACAGTTGAAATGAGCATTTATGAATTATATCTGCTCTTCGCTGCCCCAACCACCGGTCAGAGTATATCGAACTATGAAGTGTCAAGATTTACATGCCGTATTTTTTCGTACCGGAAACTCGATAAATGCGGGGAAAAAAAACAGGGATACAAACCCTAGCCGCTCGCGGAGAAGCGAAGCTGCGCGCACTTTCGAATTTGACAAAGGATCTGCCGAGCTTCTGTTGCTTCCGTCGCCTGCCCAGCGTAGTCATGGGACTCAAGCTGGCGCGTGCGCTCAAACCAACGCTCAGCAGACGCTGGAGTTAGCTCCCGTGACAGACAGCTCTGTCATCAGACAGTCGTTGTTTGCTGCTTGCATTGGCTACAGGCTTTTATAAACGTTATGCACTACTAGTTTCGACGATGTATCCCGTTTCGTATGTGCTGATTTCAGATGTTTTATTTGTAATTTATTTTGATGTTGCAATTTGTCATTTATAATTTCCGAACCGGTTCGCGAACCGGTTCAGCGCCCCGAACCGGTTCGCGAACTGGTTTGCAGATCGAATTAATCAAACCGGAACTGAACCGGAAGAAAATAAATTTACCTGAACCTGAACCGTAACCGAACCCGTATTTTTTTCGGTTCGACACACTGGTTTTAACAAGTCTCGTCTCTCTCGGTCATACTCGGTTGCAAGAGTGTGAACGGGCCTCGAGGTTAAACAACGAACATAGTTCCAGAATTTCACTGGAGTCTCGGGGTACGGTTGTTGTCAGACTTGGCCGGCATATATAGTTGGTCTCCAAATAACTAGATGTTAGCTTTTGGGAACTCTAAGAGGGGTTTGTGCAATTCCCTCGCAAAAGTGGGATCACTGCTGGGCGGCCTAGTACAAATGGCAGCAGTATATAATCTTCTTCGTAGTAGAGACAATAGCAAAACACAAGTGACCTCCAGGCTGCATTGTAATTGGACGCCAAAGGAAGTGATGTGCCTTTTGATGCCGATGAGGACACCACCGCCGCTGCAGTGGCCTCCGGTAAATTCAAAAGTTCCAGATGATCAGGAAAGAGCTCATCATCATGAATATCAGATTTCAGCCAAGTTTCGGTCAGCACTACAGTGTCACTATTGCTTTCTTCTATGAAGCTGCACATATCCTTTTTTTTTAATGAGATTGCAAATATTAGTGAAAGAAACAAGGTGAACTTTTTTGCCACGGTGCGCTTACAGCTAAGGGGGGACCAGCAGAAATAATCTTCCGGCTTGGCGGAAAAGTCCTCCTCGTCCCTCTTTTTTCCTCCTCTTTCCCTGTCTTGTAGCACGGGCGAGGAGGGGAAGGGTCCCCTTTACGCGCCGGCTTCTTCTGAGAGAATAAGCCGAGAAGATCCGCATTCAGGCGACGGGCGATCGGTGAGGCAGCAGCGACCTCGTGACTTACAGGTATCTTCAGCTCCACTATCGGGTAATCTGCCCTATAGTTTGGCGCTCGCCAAGCCTAGCCCATCAGTGTAGGTTCCCATCAGGTGTAGGCTGCACGGAGCTGCAAGGCTGCCACTCCAGTCACCGAATTTGAGCTGTTGAAGTTGTTTGGCTGTAGCCCGTGGCAAAGTAAACGCATGCCCAGGAGCTGCGGTGCATTCCCACACCCGTTGAAGAGGCGTATGTCATAGATACTCCGGTTGATCTGAGGAGCTCAGAACACATACGTCGAGATGTGGTGACTTGAATATATGAGGATGACTTACATCTTCACGAAACATTCCATCTTAAAAAAAACGGCTTATCACGCTCAAACCTGTCTCAAATTGGGATCGATGGAAAAGAGAACTATGCTTACCAGACGCGGGCATCTTGTAGGCGAATCTCTGTTTTCTAGCAACGGGCGCAAAATATTGTGTGCCCAACTCGCACTATATGATGGCCAACGAATGTGGATGTCATTTATATTTACACATCCCAACAACCACATGAGGTGAAAAGACAGCAATGGTGTGTCGATATTAGAGAAAGTTTTAGTGGATCGTTTTTAGCTCTTGGATAACCGTACCCTACAGCAATATATAAGCTATACCCTTTCTGCCCAGGCATTCTTTATTGAAGCGCGGCTATCGAAGCGTGTCGTGTTCTAGTTCAACGTTGCTTAAACTGGCGCCGCAACATGAAATTGGCACTTATGTGACACACTTCAAAAGTGTTTTTGAAGCGTTAAGAACGCAAACAAATAAATCAAATTAAGTCGATTTTTCTAACATGAAAACGACAAGTTTAAAACGACAAGTCGCCTCGAGTCGTTTCTGTCAGGCGCCATGCCCCCCTTCCCCCCCCCCCGAATCTTCAATTTTGCTGGGACTTCCTCTCCCCACTCCCCCTCATGCAGCATTTTGTCGTGGGCAGGCCCCCCCGAAACAAAATCCTGGCTGACGTGCTTGATCTCCGTGGTTTCAGAAAAAGTGAGGTTCAGGCGTGTCGTCGGAGATTGCGGCGGTTACACACGTATGCTTTACCAGTTCCATCTCGGATGCGCTTCTCGCTTTAGTAAACAGGGGGGCATATAGGGTTTTCTCGCATCTTGGCCTTTAAGCGCGCGACTGTTAAAATTTCTGAAACAGAGAAAGCAAAAGTGATTTAATTAACTCAAGATTATAGGTTGAGCGAAATATTTACGAGAAGTTCGAGGTTTCTTGGAGTCGTCTTTTGTAATCAATTCCTGCTTCCCTCACCACCACTTCCTTTTTCCTCCAAATAAAACAGCATAGATTATTTTGCGAGTAACAGAGAGTACTCGCAAAGTGTGCATCTAGTGGCCTTGAAAGGCCTTGTTTAAATGTTTCGAGCAATGAACTGGTCTTCTTACTGTGCGTGACACAACTAGCACGAAAACAATATTGACATTTTTACGCAAGGGTCATGCAGCATTTTGTGTACAAGAACAAATTGGTGCCTCGTAAGTTGGTTGCCCGTCTGGAAGCCCTCTTTACCGAATTGCTTGTATAAAAATAACAACTTTCAACTTCTCAAAAAATAACGCCACTTTTTTTGCCAGTAGATTTACTGATTTACTTGGCCTTGATTGATCTGTGGCGGTGCGCACATTACGCGACACCGTTAGCGCGAACTGCGACATCGGCGCTTTTTTTGCTTTATTTTCCCCAGCAATGTATTGGCTCGTACCCAAAATCCTACCGCTTGGGTTTGGATACTCTCCGCCATTGGCTGTTTTCTAAACATCGGCATTCTTCTGAGAAGAAAAAAAAAAGGGAGAGATTGGCGATAGTTTGTTCAGTGCATAACCTGCGCGGCGGCGCGGCAACCTTCAGAAATGTTTTTACTATGTTAAATTACAATTTATTCTGTGTCACGTTAAAAAAAATTGTCTGCTTTTGCTTTAGTTTTTTGAACTTGAGACAGTACAAATACTTTGATGTGGCGGCCTGTGCCGGTACTGCCAGTACAAGCAACGTTGAACCATACATAGCACGACACGCTAGACTCGCCAATAAGGGGTTTAATATTAGGGAGTTTTAGAATAACGTACGCAATTTTAGCCCTTGTATTAGCGCACGCGACGCGAGAGAGTTTTAGAATAGCGTTTCTCCGTCACGACGCAAAAGCCCAAGCATCTCGCGCTTGCGACACCACCAAGATACAGTCACAATTTTTATTTCACACACAAAATGCTGTAACTTAAAAAAAAGTTTTTGGTCCAGAGTATTATTTTAGATTTGTTTAAACATGAGAATGCGACGCGAGCGGTTGACCGGTCGTGTCCGCTTGCGTCGCCTCGGCAAGAGAGGTCTCGTGTACTGACGTTCGCACATCGTACCTTCGCCGAGAAATGTTCGCGCGTCACAAGCATCAAGTTGCCGGTGATCGTTGCCAAACCGAGTACAATGTCGTCCCGTATTGAAAATCTCAGTCGGGAGGATGCCGCCGACGTCGCACTCACGACGCCGCCAAAGCAGCCGCCGACATAATCCTGGAAGCCGCCATTTTTTTAAATTCTGCTCGTCTTGGATTTTGCCAACTTCTCATCACGAATCCTCCTTCACGAATCCTCCTTGAGAAGCGCAAAGACTCTGCGTACGCACGTTGTTTACAAGAAATAGCGCACGCTGAAATTGCGCACGCAAAGTGCAAAACCTGGTTTGCGTTCGGAGCATGCGCAGTGGCGACGACGCTATTCTTTGCGTACGCAAAGCTTTAGCGTGCGCTATTCTAAAACTCCCTATTGTGTTTTCCGCTCCGTAGCCGCACTCGATAAAGGATGTTCACAGCGAGTCTAGCTTACATATCGTTGTGGGGTACGGACAGTACGGTTATCGAAGTGGCTACAAGCGACCCACTAAAACTTTCTAATATTGACATCCACCCTTGATGCCCTCTCATCTCAGGTGGTTGCTAGAATGTGTAAATATGAATTTCATACATTCTGCAAGTTAGGTACACAACAGGGCATTTTAGTACATTGCTTTTAAAGGACCGCTACCGCTTCAGGCGCGCGCTTCAGAGAATGTATCGAAATGGCAGCGCGAGCTCCCGCTAAATATAGCATGGCCTGAAAACATAGTCTACTAAAGTTCTCAAAAAATTTATGCCGGTTGCTAAAAAACAGAGATCTGCTACAAATGCCCGCGCCTGGTACATAGTTCTCTTTTCCATCGATCCCAATTTGAGGCAGCCTTGAGCGTAATAAGCTGGTGTTTTGAAGAAGGAATGTTTTGTGAACATGTAAGTCATCCTCACATATTCAAGTCACCACATCTCGCGCATGTGTTCTGAGCTCCTTGATCAACCGAGAATATCTATGACACGTTCCTTCAATGCGTGTGGGAATGCACCGCGGCTCCCAAGTATGCGTTTACTTTGCCACGGGCCAAACAACTTCAACAGCTCAAATTCGGTGACTGGGAGGGCGCAGCCTTGCAGCTCCGTGAAACCTACACCCGAAGGGCTAGGCTTGGCGAGCGCCAAAAAATAGGGCAGATTACGCGATAGGAGCTGAAGATACCTGTAAGGCACGAGGTCGCTGCTGCCTCACCCATCGCCCGTCGCTGAGAATAAGGATTTTCTCGGCTTATCCTCTCAGAAGAAGCCGGCGCGAAAGGGGACCTTTCCCCCCGCCTCGCCGTGCTACAAGACAAGAAAGAAAAGGAAAAAAAGAGGGCGAGGAGGACTTTCCGCCAGGCGGAAGAATATTTCTGCTGGTCCCCCTTTAAGCTTAAAACATTGAGAGAGCAGTTTACAACCAATTGTTGCTACACGGGGGATTCCTTAACACTGTCAGAAGCGGCGTCATTTACAAAGCATTTATTAAGCATTCGAAGCTTGTCAAAGTAAATTTTAAATGGAGCGTTTGGGGGGGGGAGGGAGGGAGGGAGGGAGGGAGGGAGGGAGGGAGGGAGGGAGGAAGGGAGGGAGGGAGGGAGGGAGGGAGGGAGGGAAGAGGAGGGGGAGAGGTTGTGCAAACTGAACCAGTTTGCCCCAAGCTAATTGGTCAGAGGGTAAAAAGTCTTCTCGAATAGAGGGCGCGGTATCTCTATTTATTCGTCCGTTTCAGACACCAGATGGCGCGTGGCTCGTTACGAGGTTGAACGCGTGACTTCTAGATGGCACCAGTATCGAAGCGTGAAAAGGCCCGCGTTATTCGCTGCGTGAAATAGATCCCCGAAACGTGTCGTGTTCTCCCGGCGGAGGAAGTTTCTCCCTCCCTTGCGCGCGCTTGTTTTGTCTGTGGTCAGTCAGCTCAGTGTGCATTGCATCGGACGTCACTGATAATACGCACGGTGGCCGAGTCCGGCCTCTGTGCTGTGTGATGCAGTGGGTGGCGCTCGTTTCTGTTCGGAGGTAGGATAAAAATGTCGGTCCCCTTTTTTACGACGCTCGTTTCTATAGCTTGGGTTTTTATCTCAAGTGACATACTATCGGCCTCAAATGAAATGCGAACAGTGGAGCGCGTGACCGTCGGTACATGTTGCGCCTCCTGGAGGCCTCCTGAAATTGACAAAACCGCGGGTTGGAGAGTAGGGCACTGCGAGGGTGTGCGTCTTACTCCGATGTTTTTGACCCTCGCCCAGAACAACCCAAGCTTCGAAGCTGTGCCGGTGGTGCACCTCTGGAAGTTCCATCACAGCCAGTTTCGCTGGCTCGGCATAAGGCATGTAAAGGAAGCACGCCGCTCACAGCAGGAGCAGACTGCTTGCGCGCAGCGTCCGTAAATCATTACTGCAGCGTCATGCTTCCTCCTAACTTAGGCAGTTTTTTTTTCTTTTCTTTGAATACAAGTTGTCATTTTGATGTGAACTGTATAGCAGAAACTGAGCAAAATTCGAGACAGAAAAACAAGAGGGGACCTAGAACGACTGCTGACGCATAAGTGAAGTCAATTACTCGGCAAACTTTTATGTATCAGCTTCCAGCGCTCGCCCTGTGTCCCCTCTAAAGTTCTTGTGTTTAGTGTGTATCGCTGGGACTGCCAAAATGCAGGATACAGGTTCACGTTGAGGTTGAGTTCACTTCTCATTTCTTGGGCGGTCATTGTCGGGTCATCGGCTATAGCGGCCACAATCCATCGGTCCTCATCCTCCGTCGCCACCCTCGGTCGTGATCCACGCGGGAGGTTGTCAATCCGCTGGTCATCCCGAAACGCCTGCCATATTCTGTTTATCGTGCACAATGGACGGCCACATAGTCTCGCCACTTCTCTTTGATTAATGCCCTGTTCGCACAGGGTAACAATTCTAAGTTGCTCCCGTATGGTAACGCCTGGCATCGTTTGTCAAGAAGAATATAGACGAGCGCTTTTTATAAAAATCTACTGATAACTACACGTGATAAAATATGTGGATTGGGACATATAGAAAGCGAGGCGTCAGCATTCAACGATTGCTGCATTCGAGTTTTTATCCCAACTTTTTTGCGCACGTATGTAAATAAACAGATGTCATTTCCCGTCCCTGCTGTATCACTATTTTGCAGGAGCCTGCACTCTCGCTCCTTCACCAGGATATCTGCTCCATGTTTTTGATAACTGACGTCAATGAAGCTCCATGAATCTTCCATGCATGAAACAAACTGCTTTAGCGTGCTGGACCAGATCATGGTTGTGCTCTGAGGAATGTTGCTTGTTGGTCAATTATAAAGTTACTACATTTTGCACGCCACACACGAGCTGCAAAAACTACAGAGGACACAGGGCAGGCGCTGGGAGCTGATATATAAAAGTTTGCCGAGCAAGTGACTACGGTAGTGGCGAAGATTCTGATGCCAGCGAAGAAATGCCCCCATTTAGTGCAAGTGACTAGTGGCAAAGATTCTGATGCCAGCGAAAAAATGCCCCCACCTAGTGCAAGTGACGTAGCGTTGGCGCTGGACACAACCGCGCGCTACTTCTTGTGCCAAGAGAATGCTGATGCCGTGTTAGAGCTAGTCTCCAAGCTCCAAGCGATGTTGTTGATTCACGACTGAGGAACTGCACACAGGCATGCATCACGGATTACTTCCGTTGGTGATCGGAGTAAATAAATGTCTTGGAACTCGTCACTCATGTGTTAGCTCAGTGCACATGCGCCACCCAACGCAGCGCTGCATGTAAGTACTCCATTTAATGAGCTTTTTAATTCAAACTCTGTTTAATTCAAACAAATTTTGGTCCCCCTCGAGTTTGAATTAACGACGCTGCCAATAGCATACACACACAAGCACAAATCAAAACTACAGGGTTTCACATCAAGGCAGAATTTTGGATCTTCCCTCAATATTGCTTGTGGTTTTTGTTACACACAAACTGCTCCCAGATTAAAATACTGATCCACAGAAACTGATTCCGGTAACCTTTCGTTGCTCCTGTCTTGTTTCCTTAGGACCTATTTTTTCTTGGAGGCCCACAGTGACTGGAATCTTGAGAGCCGCAAAGAGTTCTGGCTGATGATCTCTACAGAGTTCCGAAATCCTTCACCGAACAAACATTTCCACAACACATCAACAACCTCAAAAAGCTCACGAAGTTCACTTGCCCCGTTCCAATAAGTCTTGAGGATCCGCTTTTGTTGACACCAAGGAATGTTTCGCCGAGGCAGGTACCCGAAGCTCTTGCCAATATTTTGTTTGCAAACAGGCTTTTTAAAGCTGAATGTCAAAGAAACGAAAAGCCATAAGAGGTGCGACCACTTGATCATTACTTTTTATTCAGTTGCTGATGATGCCAGGCTGCATTGTTTAAAATAACTTGCACTGATTCTCCATGGGTTGTTCCTCTGGAGCAGAACTGTAAGGCCTGGACGTCATCAGATCTTCCTCGGCTGGAATAAAAATGTAGAGACCGAGATCTGGCCGGGCTCTCATCTTCGTGCAAGATTGTGTCAACATGGTCTCGAGCTGAAGTAGCGCGGGCATGCCGTCCACGCAGGGGAAGCTCGATCCTTGTCGTGCGGGAGGGAAAGCACTTGGTGGGTGACGAGCTTGGTGGTCTTTGTGCAGAAGAATCTGAACAGAGAACTTCGCACTTGTCTGACGAAACTTTGCGGTGGTACCACCACCACGTGCATGAGGTACCAGAGACGCTGCAGAACACCGAGTGGGCCATGGCGATAGCTTAGCCGTGGGCACGATCCACACTCGCAGTAATGTCGCGCACAAGGCGAGTCTACATCTTGGGCAAGATTCCCGTCGCGTTGTACTGCCTAGGATCTTCACCACGGCAGCCGCCAGGAGCGGGGAGGCTGGGTCTGTTGGGCAGTTGACCCACAATGCTTTGCTCTTTTGCTCATTGAGGCGTGCGCCCGAAAGCGAGCCGTATGTCGTGAAAATTTGTAGTGCCAGGCCGAGGCCGTCAGTGTCGTGCAGGTGCAGTGTGATGTCGTCGTATGCAGTCACCTTCACCTTGCTGCTGCCGAGCAGGGGAGTCTGCGCACCAGGGAGCACCGGTTCATGTTAGTGAGGAACGGCTCGAGCGACAGGACGAAGACAGTATTCAGAGAGGACAAGACGAGGTCATGGCTGCTGGGCTCAAGACACGAGTGCGTGTGTTCTTGTGCTCTTCGTTCTTTATTCAATGCCTATTGCCACATCTTCCCTTCCCTGATGGAGGTTAGAACAAAGTTATTCATTGAGCGAGTTGCATTCACATCGTCAAACAAATCAATTGTAAACACTAGAGCACGTACGCAAGCACACACATATATGTATATAAACGAGGTGTTATCAAAAAGTTCCAAGACTGATTTTGTAGCGTAAAAATAGAGGGCAGCACAGTGATGAGCGCGGAGCAGTCGAAGGCAGAGGTCTTCCTGCGTCATTCTGACAAAGGGCTCGGGGAAATTCGTAACTGTGCTACACGAGTTTGTTTGACCACGTGTACGAGCATAATGGCAATTTCTCCGTAGACTCCAAACCAAAGCGAGAGCAAACATAAATTTTGCATGAAACTTGGCAAATCTAAAATGGAGACCTCTGAAATAATTTAGAAGGCTTATGTGAAAAATCAGTGAAGTGTTCGATGTGTTTTCAGTGGCACTCACGCTTTGAAGGTGCACTAAATACCAGAAAGTCTAAACGGAACCGATCCAATAATTTTAGCCGAACCGAAACTGAACTGAACCGAAATCTTCGCCGACATCTTGTAACTGAACCGGAAGTGAACCAAAAAAAATATAACGGTAACTGGTTCAAAACTGTTCAAGGTAATCTTTTTTTCTTTTCTTGTTATTATTACAAAATTAATATAAAGAAATAAAAAATTGGCAGCTGTAGTTCTCTCTGTTGATCAAATTGTCATATAAAGAATTCCAATGTATGATAAATTTTGGGTTTTCGTGGCGCTTTTGTGCTGGAACTATGTGTCACATTGTCACGTGACTTCATGGTGTCAATACATGTTGTCAAGGAAGGCATATAGTGTGGTGATGTCACATGCATACCATGTTAAACAGTTTAGCTTTCTGGTGAAATGCGGTGTTCACAAAACTAGCAATAGATGTCCTCATTGTAAAGTTGTGCAGTATTTATAGCAGTCTTGCGATGATGTACGGCAGCCTAGAAAAATGTTAAACCGCATGACTGTTAAACCATAGTGTTGTAAAGTGAGGGCCCAAAACAAGTGCAGGTAAAACCAAATATAACATTAGCCTCCCGAGGCAGTTTTTCACGAAGTTTCGAGCTCATGCAAGCTGATCAAATGTGATTTATATTAGGATTTTAAGAATCTTTGTCCGTGCTATTGATGTATAATTAGGAATTTCATTGCATGCATCTTTATGCATATCTTTTTGCAGTAATACATTCTGTAAGGGATTAGTTAAAAAATACCATTATCTCTCTCTTTTTGCACATTTCATGTATTTGTCTTCCGATATACCATATGAGCACAGAGTCCTTTTTGGCGTAGCCTGCGAACTAAAACATGTTTACGCAGACTCAAGAGCCCACATAGTTTCGAGTATCGTCCTTCCTTGTTTGTCTCAGGCGGTTATGTGACCTTTATAAAGTAAAAATTATTGATTGCTAAAAGTATATTTAATTACTAACTGAAGATTTGACAACATAAATAATGGGCCGACCACCAAAGCAATGCCCCCAAATTATTTGAAAGGTGCTCTGCAAATCTTTTTGGAGTTTGTATCCTCGACTGGCACGTTGTAAGTGATTTGGGACAGCCTTACGCTCATTTTTGATTTTAAAAATTAAGCTAATTTAAATACCTATGTGTTACACCTATAGCTTCTCAAACATATAGAAGTCTGTTATTGACTCCTTTATCTGGTGAACACTACTTTTATGTGTCTGTGGGCGGGACAAAAACAAAGTACAGAGGGGCGCACGGCTGAATTATGACGATTACACACGCAAACAGTCAGAAAGTGTCCAATTAAGTAGCTGCCATGTCGTTTTACTTAAAAATATCTTGGAGGATGCTTAAGCTTCACATTTAAAAGTGGAATGTGATAGCGTCAACGGGCCACGTTCGCATTGCCTTCTTATTCGCCGTACAAGCGTGCCTCGAATGACCTAGTCAGGAGCGTGTCTGACTTGCAACCAAAGAGTCGTGGGTTTGAAGGCCGCCTAAAAGTTCTTTAATTTTTTTTTAAGACATAGGAATTACTTTGTAAAGTGAAATCACTTGAGACATACGGCAACCTTTAATTCGCATTGCATGTAATGGTTTAAGCGCCTTTATTCCACGCGTGATGTTACGTTTCACGTGAGCGTTGTGGGTTTGAAATTCCTGTGCGAGGTCATGTTGCTATGACATCATGATCCTATCGACCTATCAGGATTTTCCTGTCACGCCACCGGCATCATCCTTTCTGCGACACGAGCTCCTTAACGCTATCGCGTTAAAATCATCGATTAGCAAGAGTGATGCTCATTTGCAAATTAAATTCACCGACATCTTGTCAAGAACGTCAGCAGCCAGGCTATGCCAGCTTATCCTGTATAAGAAAATGTTCACTTGGGCAACCACTATTTCGGGCCAGATTCAATCTGAGTGCGAAGGTGCGTATAGATTAGAGTACCATAATATCCCGAGTCATCGCCCACCCCCTGCCGCCTGAAATTCATAGAAAAAGTGGGGTGGGCCATGTCTCGGTGGGTGAGCACAAAAGTTAATAAAAGCGGAGAAAGCCGCCCAGTTTTCTCTCCGTATCTAGCGCTGCTACGCAACAGATACATTAAACTCAAAACTCAATTTAGTTTTATTGTTTTATAAAAAAAATGCTCACGAAAGAATGTTTTACTACCGCGAAGTCCGTTGCTTGCATACGCGCTAGGAACGCCACCGATCTGCATAGAGCACGAACGTTTGTTCCGTGAAAACACGTCACCACTATGTTCTCCTAGTTAGTAAAAAAAAAAGAGAAGAAAAGAAAGAAAATTTCGCAAGAAAATAGAAAAACCAACCAGGCGCAACGAGCGAGCGAGCGAGCGGACCAAAGAAGCGACGAAGAGCGATGCTGGGAAAGCGGAAAAGCCGGCGATCGCGTGGCAAATACTTTGGCGTCGGGCCAAGTCGGGCGCCTTGTCAATGACAAGCTCTTGCGCAACTTTCTTGTTTTTTGCGTACATGCGTGCGTCCGTGCACGGCGTGCTATCAATAGGGGTTTGGGACGCTCCACTAACGTCTTTGTAGGGCGTTCCAGAAAAGCTTTATTTACCTGTTGGCTTTGTCTAAAACATTGCACAACCGCGGTCGCAACGTGCGGGGAGAAGGAGCGGGTTCGCGGCGACCTTACTTCGGCGGAGACAGACTTCGACCTTACACACCGCGGTTACATCCCAAAATATGGGGCGTACGCTTACCTCGCGATTCCTGACTGGGTTAATGCTTGTGTTATCTTTCCGATTCTTTTTTTTGTCGCATCGATATTTTCGTGAGCAAAACAAACTTTTATTTTGTTATCTTCATCGTTTTCTTTTCGCATGGATACACTACCACTTCGGAGTCGCTCACGCGAAAAATGCGTAAGCAAAGAGAGGGCCTTTCTCTCTGTTTTACTTTGTCACGGACGTCCTCCAACTGTAAGGTCCGCGGCCGCGTCATTTGGGTAGGATGAGTGTTTGCAGATCGCGGAGTCCACGTTGGGGTATTTGAAGGGGTGGGCGATGACTCGGTGTTTTTTTAGAAATCGATATTGGCCCAAAAATTGGGGTGGGCGATGACTCGGGGATGGGCGATGACTCGGGATATTACGGTAAGCAATTTCATTTACTCTTTTCTTCACGATTAGTCGCATGCATTGCGGTGCTGAGTAAACAATGTTTGGTTGGAAAAACAAGCATTGTGATTGCTGCTTGGCATTTCTATAGAAAATAGACTAAAAGGGATTGTCCTAAAACTTTTGTGACAATTTGAAAATATTATTACTTTGAGCTCAGTTGTGTCGTCTTTATCTTTATATATATATTGTGAAATGAATTTCGTTAACAATATTTTAGTATATATATGGCCACGAGGTGCCCATTTCACGATTTTATGTGCGGTAAATAATTCCTCAGTCCAAGGACACAATCATGATTTAACTTTTAAAACTGCGACACAAAGTTTTACCAGTAACGGGTATTTTATGCGATCTTCCACACTTTGCGACAGTTTTTACCGTGTAAATAGATCAGCATGAACTTTAGAATTTTACATAAACATGAAGAAGGGCCAGGAAAAGACAGTATAGTTCTAAATTTCAAGCTGATCTATTTACAGGTATATCCGAACAAGCTCAACTGTTTATGGTTGTACTTAAACATTTTGATTCAGGTAAAATATATGTGACTGGTAAACAAAGGGATGTTGAGTCGTATGAACATGATGTCATGTACGTTAATGTAGATTTTTTTACTGTTGCGTTGAAATTAAATAACTTAATTTCATTTTTTTGCTACCTGAATACAAAAGTAAATTGCACGTACGATAGAAGAAACTATAATTAATTGTTTCACGGCGTAAATAGTGTGTATTGTGAGAACGACGCTGAAAATATATTCTTAGTTTAGCGGTTTGATCTGGTTTGAACCGTTAATTTTTGCTCCCCGGAACTGAACGGGAACCGAACCAAAATCCGTCAACCTGACCCGAACCATTAAAACTTTAGGTTCGACACTCTGCAAAAGACGCTTCTGAGATTGCCTGTTTTTGGTGACAATTCATTCTATGGGATCTTAGCATCCCAGAAGTCCAAAAATTATGCTTGTGCGACGTGTTTCCCTAATAAAATTGTGATTGAAGTTGGTCCACGCCCCTTTCTGAGTGGAAGCATCTGGAGCATAGAATTCAGTGGAGGCTCGAATGGCGTGACGATGGGCGCGGGTCAGCCAATCGCAAGCGAAGGCGCCGGCAGCGGAGGTGCCGCCGGCCCCTCTGCTGGATTTTATGTTTCAGATTTTTCCGCTCAGAAAGGGGCGTCGCACAGACTTCTATCTCATTTTTTGTTGAGAAATAGACGTCGCACAAGCATAATTTTCGGAATGGAGGCTTGGAGCCTATAAGATAAGTTATCACCAAGAACATACAATCTCAGAAATGTCTTTATTGCGCCTTTAAGAATTGCAGCCATCAATGAAGTCAACAGGAAGTCGGATGAGATCACCCTACCGCTCTTCGTCTTCCAGCAGTGTTCTGCCGTTCCTGAAGCTCAAGGGCCACTTAAAACATTTAGCAAAATTCACTGCTTTTTGACAAGCCTGCTGAATCATTTCAAAGGTCTCTGTTTTATATTGGCCGAGCTTTACACAGAATTTATGTTCGCTCTCGCTCTGGTTTGCCATCTATGGTGAAATCGCCATTGTGCCCATTCAAGAGGTCACGAGAACTCGTGTAGAGCAGCTCCAAATGTTCACAGAGCGACGCCCTTTGGTATAACGAGACAGAAAGGTTCCTTCCTTCGACTGCTGTGCGCATCACTGTGCTGCCCTTTCTTTTTTACGCTACAAAATCAGTCCTGGAACTCCTCGTATCTACACATCCACTATAGAGTCACTGTGGACCAATTCAGTTTCTGGATAATATGACCCGACCTTGTCTATTCCTGCGTCCTTGAAAGCCGACTGGTTGAGTCCAGCTAAGTGCTGGTAAGTCTAAGGAGACTGAGGCCACGCGAGAACCTCAAGGGTTCAAACTAAATCTCGACGGCGTTTCGCGTTATGTCCTATTGGCCCGTAAAGACCGTCCAAAAGAAAGCCTAGAAATTTAATTCCAGTGACTGGGACGCGCTGCGAGTCGGAAGGGTTAAGCCGGAAGCCGCACTCTAATAGTTGGTTCGAAAAAGAAAAAAGTTTGTTCCTGGAGTAACGTAGCATTAGGGTGAGCAAAAAGAAGGTTGTCCAAGTGGGCCCAAGCCCAGAGCCCCCTGGCACGAGCCTCCCGAGCTAAGGTCGTGGGGAGAGTCTGCATAAAGTACGATGCCGGCCTGATTCCAAATGGGAGTCCGGTGTACCGGTAGTGCTTACCAACCAAGCAAAAGGAAGTCTGGTGGCGTGCAGAGTCTGCCACGCTAAGTGGTTAAAAGCATCCCCCAAATCGACCTTCATGAGGGAGGGCCGAGATGCTAGGGGGCAGATCTGCAGGGTGACAGGGAGGGGCGGAAGCTTAAACTTCGGGCTCAAGAGGGTCAGCGTCAAGCGGCTACATTCGAAAACAAGCCGCGAGGCTTTCGGAGACTTGGGGACCACCTGGATGGGGGACAGGTAGTAGCTGCGGATTGTCAGCTCCATGATGCGGGTGCAAAGCTTGGAACTCAGTGCGTCACAGAAGACAGGGAGCTGGGTGGGGCAGGGGTGAGGCATTAAACACAGATGGGCTCCACGAAAAAAAATTTAATGACGAAGGGTCGAAGGGAAGGGAGAAACCAAAAGTGTGCGCCATTTTGTCCCATTTCACATTGAGAGGTGATTCACTTGCTCGCACGGCGGTCCAGCTGGGAAGGCTGCTGGTCGCCGACTGTCATAACCGGTATCGTCCTGGGATGCGTCGTCATCGGTGGCGGGAAGGCCGGCATTGGGACGGTGCAGCCAAAGGTCGGCATTTTAGAGCCCCTTAATTCAACAACACATCACAAACAAAATTACATCTCCAAATTCATTCGCATTCACGTCACAAGGTAATCCGACCTCCCACAGTCGCGGCCCTTCACATCCCAGCGTTCAACCCCGCCAAAACCTCATCCCCTTCACATCACGGCTTTCAAATTCCGCCGAGAATTCATCCCCTTCACATCACGCGCCCAACCGCACCGAAAATTCATCCCCATCACATCACCGCCGCCTCCGAATTCACGGAGTCATTCACCATCACATCACCAATTCACGAAGTCATTCACCTTCACGACGAAGTCTTCCGAATTCACCATCGTGAATTCATTGGTATTCACCATCACATCATGAATACATCCGAATTCACTATCATTTTACGAATTCATCCGAATTCACCATCACTTCACGAAGTCATCCGAATTCACCAGCACATCATGAATTCATCCGAATTCACCATCACATCA